>JAKRZM010000440.1:0-47687 GCA_036379175.1 Heliconius cydno galanthus | reverse complement strand
TTTGATTCTTTCTTTGTGTTTGGTTTTTTGGTACTTTTATGTGTGTTAAAGAACAAAAATTGATTATTAAAGATGATCTACATATTTTACGAATTATTTTAATAATATTTTTTTTGTATTATACCAAAAATCAACATAATAAGTAGAATGGGACAAATTTGTCACGACGGCGGTTCAAGGGGGGTCTCAATCTTCGGCACTTCTAGTGTTAAATGCTTAAAAATAGCGAAACACAAATGTATTATTAGTTTTATTTCAGTCAGGAATGTCAGGTGATTTATTCAAACCAAAAAAAAAACCTTAAGAAATATTTTTATATACTTACCAGATAGTGAGAAATAAAATATTAATAAAAAAAGTGATTTAAAAAGCTTATAAGATGTTTTTTTCATTATATTTTACAAATTAACCCCTTTTCATTTGATACCCATATTAGGTGGGTTGTTGTTGTTGCGGCGGCCAGTTCAGATTAACAACAATATTGTTTGTATGTAATTTCAGTGTATTCAGAACTGAGGTCGTAATTCAAATTTCAGCTTAATAGCAAACTGGGAAGTTAGCCAAATAGAGCTTGCAAGATTTCACGTTCACTGCCGCACTAACAAAGCTAGTAAATAATAAAGAAATATAGAATAATATCACTAGTATATTATAGTATAAAATACCTTTAAGCGCGACAGTTGTGAGTTCGATTCCCACTTGAGGTAATGAATTATTTTTCATTTTCTTGTTCTGGCTAACAATACAAAACCCGGCGTTGTGTTCCGCTAGTCAACACGCGAAAATTACTCCTAATGGTATTTGTACCAACTATATTTGCAATGCATATACGTATAAACAAACAGCACCGTTGTAAATAAAGTCGATTTATGTAAAATAAAATATTGAGGCTATTATTTTTTCATATCAACTAAATCGATACGACGCTTATAATATAACATAAATAAATGCATGTCTATATTATAGCTTAGAAGTGGTTTATTTATAGTATGGAGCGGAAAAAACAAAAAACTAAATATTTGTTATGTCTGTCTGTCTATGGGGTGAAAATTGATAGCTTTTGGTTAGGTTAAATGTACGATGGTGTTTCATAATTGTCATTTCCAAATCCTTCATGGCTGAGTCGAATTGGTTTACTTATTCAAATTAGACCTTTAAGTACCGGAAGCCATTTTCGAATTTCATTTTGTAGAAATGAAAAAGCCATAGATAGAAATTAACTAGTTTAAACAAAAAAATGCTTAGGTTTGTTTAACGTTAATTTAAATCAGATTTGTTTTTCTAATTCTGTCTTTTCTAAGTCATATCAATTTCATATATTTTGAATGTTTTTAAAAGCCTCCAATCCACCGTACTAATGATACTTTACCACATTTCTAGAAACACCTATTAATTATTTAAATTTAAGACTAAAAATCTAACCTTGTATTCAAAGATAACAATCGCTTACATAAAGTCATATCTCACGCAATCATTCGAGTAAGAAAAATTATACCTTTGCTGTATTTTACAAAAGAAATTATATTTGACACGCAAGCAGTTCATAAATCTTAAAGTGGGCATATTTTTCAATTTCCCTCTTTATTTTGCATATGGTGGGGGTAGGGAACGGAGAAAAACACTTTTTTATTTTATAATATATTTACATTATATTTTTTATCGAGAGGTTATCTTAAACTTTTAGAATTATTAGTAAACTCTATCTATTTAGGTATAGCTAACTACTACTAAGTACTAAGGCACATCTTCATTTCAAGCACACCGATCGCGTACCGCTGGGAACACCGCGCCCTGCGGTCCTCGTAATATTAAATGTAATTTATCTGATGAAGGCGAACTTAGTATCTATGTTTAAAATATAATATATAGTATCTTATATTCTTATTTATTAATATTCTTTTAAGAAAACCGTCGCGGCGCAGTTAAACAGCGTCTCATTCGATTTTTTGTTCATTTGTTTACATTTAAAAACGAATTGGAAAAAATGGAACATAAAAATGTTTTTTTTTATTAACCTCTTAGAGAAAAAAATCCTGCCACACAAATATAATTACAGTCGACGACCAGCTAAATATAAAGCCTATAAAACAATATTCAAATCTGATGAAAATCCAAACTTCTACTAAATAAAGCTTCATCTTTCCATATCTGTCAACCTTAGAATTTACTCAGTCCTATTAAAATCACATTAATTAATTTACAATCTCACGTCAGATTTAAATAAGAAAAGCAAATAAACATTATAAATACATTAAAATAATACCTTCTGTTATGATGGAGGAGCTGCTCCGTTACGATAAGGGTTTAGCATATTGCGGCGAGGATCATGTATCAAATGTATGTATTATTAATTAAAATATTAAATAATTCAAATAGCTAGGCCGTTGTAGTGCCAGTTACAGTGTTTGATTATAACGCGACGGTAATGGGTTCGATTACCACCTGTGAAATTGAAATGGTTGAGATTGCGGTGGGAATTGGGGTACGAGATCGTAATACCAGATTAATTTTGCCTATCACCTAGAGATAGTACTTGCATGCATGAAGCTAAATTATATTATAGAGCAGCTTCACTCTTTTTCCCTTATAGCTCTCTCTAACTTCGTTGGGTAACAAAACTGGAATAATCTATTCTGTCCAATTTTTAATTATGAAATTACAAATATTACTAGTAGATTAATAATAAATAATTACATTAACTCTACAAGTAACTCGCAATGTAGAAAACTACAATTTTTTTTTATATGATCTAACGGATACTCAAAAAGAATAAATATAAACTTCAAAAAAAATATTCGAACCCGCTTATCAACCATCCAAAAGGCTGGTTCAAGTCCCACTATGTCAATTTTTTTATACGATTTTCCAAAATAATTTTGCAATTTTTAGTGCAAAAAAATAAAAGAAATATATGAAGAAAATAATTTATTGTACATTTATAATCTTTTATCCTAAATTCATAGCAGATCCCACCACAGCCACCGCTGGTCCAGCTTTAATTATACCATCACGTATGTTCTGACCGGCATGCTCCTGTAAAGAATACATTTAAATATTAAACTTTTAATTGTAATTACAATATTTAATGGGCATTAAATTCATGCAAATGTGGATTTGGTGATTTACATGTAACGGTTTAATTACAGTTAAGTGTTAATTGATGCCTTTTGTAATATTATAATCATACCTAATAGTGTTGTTTATACGAATAGTGCTAGATAGATTTTTTTAATAAATATAAAATATTTTTTTAAATTATATTAAAACTATAACTTATTTGTAATAATAAGGACCACTGTAAACGTGACAGCTTGTGGGGTTCAATTCCCACTCGAGAAAGTGAAATATTTAATATTTTCATTTATTCGCTCTGATAACGAGACAAAGCAAGGCATTGAATTTCGCCACTCAATATACAATGCTTCCAATTCAGTGGAAACTGGGGAACGGAAATGTCTTAATGGGAACGGAGTACCTTAACACTAGGTTCCCAGGTTACGCTGCCTAACCGATGCAGCATAAAGCTTAAAAATATATATTATGTAGATTTCACATTTCACAGTCCAAACGAATTTATCATATAAAACGCCTATTAAAATTCACTGAGCACCATGTGTTAATACGTTTGTGCTAACGACAGTTTCAAGGGGATATCAATCAAGAGTTGGTATTTCTATCTATTATCATTAAATTGAAATATATAGAAAGTGCTTATTTACATTTTGATATAAAAGATTTAATCATACGCCCCTCTAACTATTAAAAGGTCGGTAATTTAAATATAGCAGAATAGGTAGAGGGAACCTACCTAGTGTTAAGACACTTCGTTCCCTATTTACCACTCAATTTTCAAAACATCTCGTTAGTTTTGCGATAATATAGATTATTCAGGACTCAGACAGGATGAATGTAGTGACATTCGGTTCAAATTCTAACCTTGGAATTTTATATTAAAATAATAAAATACAATAAAAAACAGTTAAACTATATCACTTTGACTAGGTTAAACATAATATTAGTAATTAAGTTAGTTTTTTACCCGTACTTGGGATACTCTGTTACTAAGAGTACGCTGTCAGTTCGGCTGTCTGTATGTACGTCTATAAGAGACTGTACAACTGTACTGACTGTACAATCCCCCGAATGGGGATCGAATCTGAAATCATCGCGGTTCTTACTGAACTAATGGTGGCTTCTAAATATATTTATGACTTCACATATTATTACTAAAATGACTTACAACTTTCTTCCAAAACTTCCATCTTGGAGCAGGCGCGGCTGACGTCATTGATACAATAAACAACAGAGCCAACATGTAAAAAATCCCTTTAAAATTCATTTTGAATAATTGTTTTTTAATATCACTTCAGTATCTAACGATATTAAAAATACTGATTGAAATGTGAATATGATTGCCTTTTTATATTTCATTCGTTAAGTAGCCACTTAATAGGAGATTCAATACATAAAATAATAAAGACATGTATAATTTGTTGTATTCTTAAATTTTTTTATTTTTATACTTAATTATAGGTTCGATGTCTATTCGGGGGAATATGGACATTTCATTTATTTTTATTTACACACTCTGGTAGACGAAGTGAGGCTTTGAAAATAACTAATTATAGTTATATATGACACTTTTTTCCTAACCAACTTAACTTGAAACGGATAATAAGGTAAAATAATATGCATAAATTACTTCAAAAAGATTTGTGTTAGATGTGTTTTATATAGAAACTACAAAAACAACAAGTGTTGTGTTATACATGAAAAATATTTTATATAAATATAAAATTAGCGAGGAAAAGTTACAACAAAAACATAAAGAAAATACGACACAAGTAATTCATATTATTTTTTTAAAAGCAACAAAGGAATTTTTGCTATAAATATTAAATGTTATCGTACAAAAGTTATTCTTCCAATTTCTCTCTGAGTGCCAATATATGAAGGTATTCCTTTGAACATTTGTCATACAGTCCAAAAGCCACTTAAATGCCATTCTCTACATATCGTTTGCTATGTAAGTAATGGTTCTACGTTTATATAAAATACTTCTTTTAATTATTAGTATAAATTATTACAATATATATGTAAAATCTTCAATTCGAATATTATTGTGATAAATTTTCAGCGCATTCGTTTCCTCCTCAATGTTTACTTATTTTTTCTGTTTATCTTATGTAAAGAAAAATAAAAATTAAATCGTAGTATTTAATTTAGTTTAAAGAAAATCTCTTAAATGCCACAATAAACGAAAAAGCTATAGCAATTAGAAATTATTTTCAAAAATAAGTAAATAAAAATCTATACTAATATAATAAAGCGGAAGAGTTTGTTTGTTTGTTTGTTTGTTTGTTTGTTTGAACGCTAAGATCTCTGGATCTACTGGTCCGATTTACATTGTTTTTGTTTTGTATGAAAGCTGCATTCTTCAGAAGTGCTATAGGCTATATAACATTACATTACTCATATATACTAATATATTTTAAAGTACTTTCTAATTTGACATGCAATTTATTCTGCCATGTTAATAACAACCGTCGCGTCGCTACGCAACCATTACCGCGACATTTTGATATTCATCCTTATGATGTTTGATAAATAATTAAGGAGATGTCACTGATTCGAAATGACGTAGCCTTCGGGCGGCATAATATGAGTATGTCCGACGCGAAAATATTCTTATAGTTCAAGCAGGCGTAGCCGCGTCCGGGTCCACTAGTAATAAATAAGTCTTATGAGCGGTATTTATTTTTTTATTTATTACATGTTATATGTCGATTTTGATTTAGACTGTGTGACGTCACAGATGAGGTCGGTGACCATAGATTCTATAGACTTAACTCGATTATTTTCAATTCGACGATTCGACGAATTTCTATGTATTTTTTTTTATGGAAACTTAAATTTTAATTATTTCAAGTTTTGTTTGACTTAGCGTTGTTACTCGAAATCTCTGAGATAGATGTGAAGAAAGTGGAGAACAGAGAGCCATAACACTTTTTTTCTCTGTTAAAAGCCGGAAATGATTAAAGGCATATTTTAATACGAAATATTTTTAAACGAATTAGCAGGCAACTACTAGTTATAAAATAACATCGATAATAAAAAGTATGAAATTAGGTTAAAATCAAAGAAAATACTTTACTTATTTGTACATAGTATCGATTAAATATTTGTTTTGTGTGGACTTTATTTACATATTTTGTAACGATAATGTTATTTTATACAACTTATTTTCATTTTCTCGCTCTAGTAAGACAGACAAACCGCAGCGTTGAGCTCCACCACTCGATACGCAATATCTCTACAAATTATACGGTACGTAAATAACGGAGTGTCTTAACACTAATACAGCAAAAAAACACAAAGGTCTATCTATATTTCTGTTTTTCATTTAAATAAAAATAATAATTATGAACGATTAATTATCATTTCAAACTAAAATTCGCTCGAAAATGTCTGTTGGTTATTTATCCTGAATTAAGCTACGAACCGTCAGGTGTGTCATGACTATCTATAAATAATCCAATGTTTGAAAGTTTATAGGATTTGGTCGATATTTTTTTTCATGTTTCAATTTACTAATGGGAATTTTGAAAAGCATTTTCATTTAATTTTTGTTTCCTTTCAATTTATAGAAAGTGGAGAACTGACTATTTTGACTAGAGTCAAAAGTAGTCAAGAGAACCTAGAGGATCTCCCTGCCTGCTGTATTATACGGCGTATACCATGGAGAGAGATTCAGAGAGATTCAAATTAAGCTAATTAACTTTAAATTATAACGTGATGTTGTAATGTTTGGAAGGATTTCAACCTTATTGCTTTTACTTCGTTTTAAGCATGTTATTTTTTATCTTCACGCTGTTCCCGCCGTTTCGCTAACAGGGAACGTAGAGTTAAGTAACATCGTTTCTATTGAAACACTTCCGTTACCACTTTCCGAAGAAAAATCGCTTTAAGAATTTTTAATTTTAATATTATGTAGTTTTACAAATAAATAAGTACAGTCACGTGGTCTCATAATAAGAGCAATCTCTCCAAAAAGCTAGGAAGATTAAAATAACTAAAAAGAAAATATTTAATAGTATAATAAAAAAAACGCAAAATTTACATATTTCACATCGCTAAGCGGTGCCTACTAAATCCAACAAACATAATCACAAACGTTCTTCCAAATAAGCTCCTTTTATTACTTGTTACATCTCACGAAGACAATATAATAAGAACGTGTTTCACAAAATCTCCCAAGATTGGCGTGAAAAGATTTTTCCATATAAGCCTTTTGGTAAATTGCTTTCTAAATAAACCTTTTGCTTACTTATTTCTGTTGGAATTTTTAAATAAATAAACTACATGTATAATGTTATGGTTCTGTCTGTATGTTTGTGAGTATATTTGAATGCCTATTTATGTATGTCTAATTGTTTGTTTGTCTGTCTGTCTTTCTATCTGCTATTCTAGGCTATCTGTTCTCATATCACAACCACTTAATTTCGAAAGTACTAAGGAATGGGGACTTGGTAGCTAGAAAAAATAATTCAATTCAAAGAAAATTTAAATTTACAACTACCGCTCTGGTAGAGATTATCGCTTGAAGATTCAAATTATTTTTTAAAATTTTTTATTAGTACAATTTAACAATACATAAAAAGTTAAACTGTGTCCTGGAAAACTCTTTGTGAGTTTGGCTGCAGGATCTCGAGTCTCTTTACTTATAATTTAAATTAAAATTAAAATTAAGAAGTATTTTCTATCAACCGTTCCAACTAAACAGTTGACAAAAAATACTCCCTAAGTTTAATTTTAAAACTCCTTAAGTCCTAAATGGGAAGCAGAATGTTCTTACTGCCTAATTACTCTGCTGTATGCTGAAAGCATATAAAGTTTTATGTATTTTCTTTAAAAAAAAGAAGAAATATCATATAATGTAATTTTGCTTAGTTTGTATGTCGTCATGACTCCTCGGTGAAGTACCGCTTATCGCGTATTTACATTTGCGGTAGTGACATTTGTTATATATAGGCTGTTTGTTGTATGACGCATAGGCTTGTTGTTTTTCTGTTCTTTTGTGTGCAAAATACGATCTGATTATACTAAAATAGTCTCTATGTTTTGAAAATTGGGCGGAAAGTGAAAAACGGGTGTAAAGTGTTAAATTTTTCGAGGCATTGCGTGTTGAATGGCGGAATTCAACGCCGGGTTTTTGACTTGGTGCCGAAATGAAGAATTGAAAATATTAAGAAATATTAATTACAGTCACACCTGTATATATCAGTTCAGTTCTTAATTTATGGCGTTTATGTATATCTACTACTAATATTAGACAGGCGGAAAAGATATTAGAGTTTTTGTATATTTTTCTAAAGAAATGAATTTGTGCAAAATCACGATAGGTTTAAAATAAATAATATAAAGCAAAAACTTTTTTTAAATTAAATTCACTATTTTAGAACACACTGTAGCTATTTCAACTAATATAGAGATATAGATGTGTAGATATCGTTGCACTTTTATGCAATCCTATATCGATATCAGTCTTTGTACAGTTGTGAATAGAATATGACTCGTATTATTTCTACAGCGTAAGTAACTCTGTCTGTCTGTCTGTCTTTTACGCAATCGAGGGTCTCGGGATGAACATAGGATACTTTTTTTTCTCATATTTGTAATATTTTCGATATATACCAATATATTAAAATACTTATTTAATTTGACATGCAATTTATTCCGCCATGTTAATAACAATCGACCGTTGCTAAGCAACGGCTTGCAAAGTTTGTTGTTAGAAAACGTCACCCAAAATGAGCTCGCTTAACGCATCTCTCTATTGAAAACTGAAAATAATTTCATAAATATTCGTATAGTTCAAGCGGGCGTAGCCGCATTCGGGTCCACTAGTAACACTATATATGTACATAAAAATAAATCACACTTTCATATATTAAACAGTAAATTACAAAGAAAATTTATTTCATAGCAAAATATATTATTTAACTGTACAATGTTCTTTTAAAAGGTTTCATATTCATATGTTATTCTAAATATTGAATTATAAAAGCTATTGTAGTAGGAATATAACTGTTTATTTTTTCAGCTTCACACTATATTCTTCTTCAGCCTGCATTTAGCAGTGTTAACAGAGAGAACTTAGTGTTAAGACACTCCGCTCCTCTCTTTCCGCCGAATGTGTGAGATATTGTTCAATGCTGCGTTTTACCATGTTAATGAAGCGAAGAAACTAAAATATTAATAAATAATTATTAATTTCTCCGAGTGGGAATCAAACCCACAAACATCGCGTTTACAATTATACGCTTATGCCACTACTCCGCAACGGCCTCGATTATAGTTTAATAGAATTAATTATAGTGTTAAAAATATATGAAGTCGTCGTAGCGCAGCCGCACAACGTTTGACTGTAAGCACGACAGTAGCGAGTTCAATTTTCACTCGGAGAAATTAACTATTTTCATTACTATGCTTTTTATTTTATTTATATTATCACTTTTTATTTTATTTATATTATCACTTTTTATTTTATTTATATTATCACTGAACTGTAATGTCTTGAAAAATGGGCGAAATCTGGGTAAGGGAGTGCCTTAATACAACGAACCTTTGACTTCGATTCCTACTAGGTGGAATAAATTATTATCGTTTTCCAGCTTTGGTAAAATAACTTCGGCGTTGAATTATGCTGTAGAACACGTAACGAATTCGTGTAGAACTGGGTACCTTGACAATATAATCTCTTTGCTTATTTGCAAAATAAAAGTAATTGATCACTACGTCTATGCCTTTCGTACAAAATTCATCGTGTCATGTCAAAAAATATTTTTCATAATAATTTTCCTTAATATTTAAGCTATTAACAAAAATTCTTTAGAAAAGAAAAAAAAATAATATCAATTAAAAAAAAGTCCCGCAGATAGTAACGGTTTAAAGGAATCCCCGTATCTCGTAAACTCACCCCGAGTCTAACCGGAGATGACCTTACTATTACCAAATTGTTATGCAGTCAAAATAACCAAAAGAAATCAAAATGAATTTTATGTTTATAGTAATAAAGTACAATTTTATATTATCAAGTTTCCTAATTGAACAAGTAAATTTGGCAACTTTAGTAACAGACTATATAAAGTAGTATAACTGAACGAATATCATAAGAGAAGCATCATTCGCATTTTGTCGATTGTTTCGTAAACATAAAATTAAAAATGAATTTCTCAAAGATTATATTCTTTTTCTTCGCTTGTTTTTTGGCGTTAAGCGCCGTCACTGGAGCCCCCAGTCCAAAGTGGAAGTTATTTAAGAGAATTGTAAGTATTATTTGTCAGTGCTTTACTAGATGGTAGTTGTAAGTTCGATTCGAAATTTTAGGACAGTAGGATAACGTACGACTGGAAATACGACATTTGTGGGTTCGATTTCCACTGCGGGGAATGAAGTACTTTAATCTTAATACTTTCGTATTTCTTTGATAAATTAGTTTGGTTAAATTATTTTTGAAATCTAAGAAAAAATATAATTTTCTTATTTCCCTTGCAGGAGAAAATCGGCAGGAACGTACGAGACGGCATTATCAAGGTCGGTCCAGCTGTGCAAGTTGTGGGCCAAGCAGCCACCATAGCTAGGGGATAAACACTAATTATTTATTATATAAGAATATTAACTTATGTTTATTTGAAGTATATCTACTCTATGTGAATAGCATTTATTAATATTATTAAATATATATAGATATAGTAACAAGACAATGCGCGGCGTTGAGTTCCGCCGCTCAAAACGTAATGTCTTGAAAATTGTGTGGAAAATAATGAAAAAATGTTAGTATAGTGTTTCTGTGAAGTGTTGTACAATTTTCCTATTCAGGTGCATTTGGGTACAAGGTTTTGTAGCAGAATTTCAATATGTTTTTAAGTCTTTAATATTTACTATATGAAAAATTAATAATTAACAATATCCAATCTCTTAGTACTTATCTAAGACAGAAAGTGGAGTGTCTTGACACTAAATATTCTCCTACCTATAAAGTTTAAGAAAATATCAATTGTACTAGTCTTAAGTTTAAGAAATAATAAAATTATAAGGAAATAAACATTCAAAACCAATCTTTCTTGTTTATTCTTAACCTCAAAAACATTTTAATTATCCTCTGGTGTAATTAAAAATAATAGAAATGTTTTTCTTTGTAAAATATTAATATTTTTAAAATAATACCCACTACGGGCAAAGGTTTTCTCACGGGAAAATTTAATTAATTTTTTTTGGTTATTTAATGAGAAAAATAAAAATTGTGTGATTTAAAAACATAAAAGTGTTTAAGTGTTAAATGGCAGAATCAAAGTGGTAGTACCAGGACGAAGAAATTTAAATATAAATAAATAGTAATTTTTTCCCTCATGAGAATCGAACCCCTAACCGGCGCGGCACAGTCACCCTTGTGCCCCAGCTCCACGACGGCCTCAATGTATTATTAAAGAATTTGAATTAATATATTGTTAAGGAATTTCAATTAAAACACTATCTATTCGTTTACAAGTAAATGTGTATAAAACAATTTAATTTGATTTAAATACTTTCATATCTAACTATAAAGAAGAATGTCTGGAACTCGATTGATGTATTTTCTAAAGACATTTCGATTAAAAATATTATTGAAATTTACAAGATTATAATTAATTTTGATTGATTTTTTTTCGTGTTTTTAATTGGTCATACAGTATATACCTACTACTATTTATGCCAAGGGAGCTTTTCACATATTAAATGTTGAACAACGGTAGTTAACACCGCGCTATGTCTTGTTACCAGAGCAACGAAATGTAAGTAGTTCATTTACCAGAGTGGTAATCGAACCCACTGCATGACGGCGGCCCCGAAATGTAATGCCTCAAAACCGGAAACCGTCCAAAAAGGAAGAAGAAGCGCAGGTTCAAATCCCACTACGTTCAAATTTTTATACGTTTTCTTCTTTGTGGAATAAATAAATATTTCCATATTTCGTGCCTAATCTCTTATGACGTGAAATTGGCATCTGACCTACATGTCATAATAAAGCGGATCGATAGCCCCTCAGGTTAATTGCCTGTATTCAAGATGATACGAGATTTATTTGTATCGATATTACATACTGTATATAATAGTAATTACTTTCGGTAAATTACCTTTAACTACCTTCTATTGAATAGAAGAGAATTAGGCTTTTTTAACTAATGCCGATACGAAAACCGATAATTGTAAGTTTGTTATATACGAGTATAATATAGATTTTTAGATAGCATCTGCAATTACAGAGAAAAATTAATGACTAGACACTCCTTTCTCCATAGCATCGAAATTCGACATATCACATGTTGAGTGGCGTAACTCTACCCAGCAGTGAGGAAATTAATTTTCGTTTACCATTTCCCATGAACTATTTAGTTCATTTCACCGAATGGGGATTGAATCAACAACCATTGCTGTTTAAAGTTAGAATTTGTTTTATTGGGCCGCGACGGTCGATGTATATTAATAATACTAAGTAATTTTGTTATTTTCATTTATTATTTCTTTTTTAGTTGACTATAGGCGTGTACAGTCGCGTGTAAAAGCTAGTGATATAATATACCTACATACGGTATACAATTAGACGCCATTGTAGAACACTTTAAATTTAATTGTTCCAACGTGATAGTCGTGGGTTGGTGGGTTTCATTTAAAAATTAAAAGACAGTATTTATAGGTAAAAAAAAATCAAATTAAAACAAATCTTTATTTTTCTATTTTTTTCTTAGTGATGGTGAAATAAAGCTAGTAAAATTTTAATAAAGGAATTTTATTTATTATTTTCTTAAAATAAATTTATTATTATTTATTTTAAAAAAAATGTAGTAGTTAATTAATTAATTTCTGTTTTTGATATTGTGTACGTGAAAATTTACACATAATTAATAAAAAGTAAGTCGTTCCATTTTTTTATGCAGATTGAAATTTGAAGCGTTTTATTATTCTTAATAAATTTAATTAAATTAAATCAACTTCACGCTGTATCCCGCACACAGCAGGGTAGGCAGAGGCAACCTCGTGTTAAGACACTTCGACACTGCGCCAAATGTATTAATATTCTTCACAAATATTAATATACTGACATAGTGATTGGTCACTTAGCTTTCTACATAATAAGTCCATGATTTTGCATTATAACATAATATAAATTTCATATCAATCTTATTCAATTTGAAAATAAATTCACTATAAAATATGTTTAAGTTAATATGAGTTCGTTGTTGTGTATGAATAATGGTGTACCGCGAGGGAGCGCCGCGGGGTATTTAATATACTACCTACATATTTATACCTCGTATTATATTTACAGTTTAAACGATATTAAGGTAGGATATTGATGTATTTAATTTTTATATTAAATTCTGCAAATATATACAGGCCATCGCGGCATCCTGGCAGAGCTTGCGGTTGTGAGTTCAATTCCCATTCTGGGGATTAAATATTGCCAACATTTTCATTTCCTTGTAATGGTGTAGAGGCAAAGCGCGCCACTCAACACGCAATTCCTCAGAAAAGTTTAATGATAATAAATAAAATCGACATTATATAATAATTTAAATAAATCTTAAGAATATGTTAAATGTCTTCCCTTTAATGAAATTATCTGGAATATAAACTTTATTTATTTAAAAAATCTTTTTACTAAAGTATTAAGTTTAAGAAATTGACATTGATAAGAGCAACTGTTGAGTTTCTTGCCGGGACTTCTCAGCAGAACTGCCTTCCGATGAAAAAATGTTTTTAATTTTAGTTAAAGTTTTTATTTGAATGAAGAATATTTTGAATTAAATTCTAATATATATTTGGGAAATTGTTCAAGACTAATGTAGTAGTGTTACTGTGAGCGGATTTCAACGATCGTTTACAATTAACAGTAAAAACAACTTTTAATTTGTAGATCTATCTTTATATAGAATAATAATAGATATATATTTAAAACCGATTTAGCTTTTTGTATTATTGACGCAATAATGGTGTATCTATAATTAAACTTCTTATATGTAAATTCTTGTTATAACAGTATCTACTTGTTAAAACAAATATATATTACATACAACTTATTTAAAGATATTGTTCAATTTAGCTATAATATAACTATAAGCTTAATTAAGCGGGCGAAGCCGCGCATGTGCCGCTAGTAAATCTAACGCGTTATTAATCTAACATACATTTATGATATCAATGCCTAACAAACACACTGGTCATAAATGCGGATCTTAATTATAATATAATTATTGAGAGAGGGATTCACTAGTATCTCGGATGCTGGGAGTTCCTCACGACCTCTTATCAAAACACATTACGCGTAACTCAATAACAACATTAATATGAAATATGACCCTTATTTCTAATCTCATACGGTCTATATAATTAATTGGCTGCTTAAACGATCGCAAGAGTGAAATTGTTGAAGCATTTAATAATTTGTATATAAAGTTAGTATCGGAAATGTTTAATTGTGTTCTAAAGCGAATCTTCCTACATTTCAGTCAAAATGAACTTTGGCAAAATTTTCTTGTTCGTTTTCGCGTGTATAGTAGCGTTTAGTTCTGTGAACGCCGCGCCAAGATGGAAGTTTTTAAAGAAAATTGTAAGTATCTAGTAAATTTTTTTATATCTATATTATCTATGTTTTAATTTTATTATCTACTCTCTGGATCCGTACGTAAAGACACTGTGTATTGCGTACCGTCCAATTCTTGTGTCTTTGCGTATTGAGTGGTGAAACTCAACGCCGCGCTTTGTCTTTTTATGACAGAAAATGATAATACAAAATGATAATAATTTATTTCCTGATTTAGAATTGATCCCAAAGCCTTCGTGATTACAGTCATAGGCTGTTCTCCTGTGCCACGGCGGCTCTTTTAATAATATGAATAGTTTCATAATATTACATTATTTTGGCGTAGTTTATCAGCAAAACTGGAATAGTCTGGAATTCCAGTGAAAACCAAAAAAAAGTGTCTTGACACTAGGTTTTCTTTGCCCGCCGTGCTACGAAATACAGATAATTTTCTTTAGAATTTTAACTATCACAAATGAAAAGCTTATTATTACATTAACTTTATTTCCTTTGTATAAAACAGTATTGATTTTTTTAATAAAAAATGTCAGTCTCAAAAACAAAAATGTGAAAGCTTCTTTGATGTCAGTACACTGGCGTACAGAGAACTGACATACCTTTCGTTATAGTAGTTTGAATGGCAGTTTACTAAAATAGTTTTAGGCGGCGCGGCGTGTTCGCCTACATTTTTAGTCAAATATTGGTTTAATATAATTTTCAAAGAATTACTATAGGCTTTGTATGAATAAAAAAAAAAGCTATCTAAATTAATAAATATAAATTACGTATTCAGTAAGTAGTTAAAAGAGCGAAGAAAATGAAAATAATTAATTTTCTTCGCATAGTAATCGAATCTACAACGGTCGCGGTACGGCTGCGCCCCGAAGGCTTTATTTATCGCAATTATCTATATCATATAGATAGATAGATAGATAAAATTCTTTATTGCATACACATATATTATTATTTTCTAGGAAAAAGTGGGAAGAAACGTCCGAGATGGCCTCATCAAGGCTGGTCCAGCAGTACTTGTAGTTGGCCAAGCGGCAGCGATCGTTGGAAAATGAATCCTTATTTAATGATATTTGTATCCTAATAGTGCCATACCGTGTTTATAAAAGTATTATTTATTAAATTGTTTTTAAGTAAATATGTGGTATTTTTTAAGTCCATAAGACCCGAAAGTGTAGACATTTTTCTTTCAAATTTACGTTTGTTTTATTTCAATCAGTTTCAATATAAAAAATCTGTTATAGTCCTGACATAAATTAATGTAGTCCTAAGTTCCATGTTTTCACGTGGAATGCTAAATACCAGTGTAAACAGAGGGAACCTTGGAACCTAGTGCTAAGAGACTTAGTTCCCATTAAGATACTGCTATAATTCCCTTTCCCCCGAATTTTGGAAGCATTGCCTTGTTGAGTTGAAAATATGAAATATTTAATTTTCTCACATGGATATCGAACCCACAATCAGTCGCGTTTACAGTCACGCTTGAGCCCCTGCGCCACGACTGACCCCAGCTAACTTAGATGATAAATAGATTTAATGCCTACCTCAATAAAATGAAATGTAAATAAATCGAAAAAACAATGCGGAACATAAAAAATAAACCAATATTCCAAACCATTCAAATCAATTTATTCCAATAAATTTTTAAAATGCATAAAAATCTATAATATAAAATTATTACATTATAAAGTGACAGACAGACAACGCATTACCGGTATTACGAGCCGCAAGACGTTCAAATACATAATGTTACAGTAAAAAGCTGCTAAGGTGGTCCTTAAAGCAGCATCAGCTGCAGCAGAAGAAATGAACAGAAACTAAGATATTTTTTATTTTATGACATAACTATGTTTATTTATCTTTTATGTAATAAAGTCATTATTAATTGTATGTATTATATTATTAAGTCTTCTCTGAGAACTTTTGTGTTGGTTGGAACACAAAGAAAAAATTATTATCAAATATAGCAGGGTAAAGTAAACTTATAATATAGGTCATTGCAGTTCAGTCCGCAGTTGCTGCATTTCCTTCTTCTGTAAGACCGCCACTCAACACGCAACTTCTCAAAAATCTGGTGGTACGTGAGGAACAGTGTTTTCACACCAGGATCGCTCTGCTTGCTATATGGAAAAAACTTATATTTCTATTTTATAAAATAAATACACCAACAGGTACAGGAATTGATAATAAAGTCTTCATATATAAAGCTATTATACAAACATTTTAATTTCAAATGTCTAATTTGTTCGTTCAGCGAAATTTTGCTATAAATGCAACTAAAATACACCTATTGAAACTTTGGTCAATTACAGCAGTTAGGCCACCTTTGTGAACATTTACTGCTGTTGACAAAGGTGGTATGTACGTTGCTTTTGATTGTAGCAGGTCAAAGTAGTCGTGCGATAGCTGACCGCCTGTTCATGGATAACTTCATACTATACCTACTTTCAACGATGCTGTTTTGTATTCTAAGTTTATAGGTAATGACAGGTTCTGGTAAACGTCCATATTACATTTGTAGGTAGAATTTACAAATTCAAATTAAAATAAATAATATTTATATAATGGGAGTTTAAACATTTTCGAAATTGTAATATTATATAATCTGTAAAATTAGCTGACGGCCTACTCTTGTCTATGATATTTTTATCAATGTGTCACAGCGTCTGTCTGTCAAAAAGAGTAATGTAAAAAAGTACGGCGTGTAATGTAATTTGTGAGAGGGATGGATACAACCATTTATAAAAAGGAATGTGGTATATTATTAAAAGGAAACATGTCTTTCCCCCAAGAGCGCACCTCTCATCTAAAGGTTAACCCTCGCATAGCAGGGTAGGTGGAGGGAACCCAGTGCTAATACACTCCGTTCCCCACTTCTTATTTTCAAGCCATTGTGTGTTGAGTGGTGCTCAACTCAACATCGCGCCTTGCCTCTACACCAGAACGAGGGAATGAAAATCTTAAATATATAATTTCCGGGAGTGGTAATCCAACCGATTTCGATACGGTTCGATTCTGCCACTCAACACACTGTGTCCCAAGAATTCAATGAAAAGTGTGGAACGGAAGTGTGGACGGAATTTTCCTTAACACTAAGTTCCCAAGTTCCCGCTGCTTACCATGATAGTCGGGATACATTGAAAAGAAAATAAAATATATTTTATATTTCCTTAAAAACATTTATTTAAATAAATAACATTAATAATAATAATACACTCTTCCAATCAACTAAATTAATTTCCACCTTTAATAATAGAAGTTGCTTGACCAACTACTTGAACTGCTGGACCAGCTGAAATAATGGCGTCACGAACGCGTTGTCCTGCTTTCTCCTGCAAAGAATGAATTGAACGGTAACTGAGATACAGAGTTACTTAATACTAGGGAATTGTAATACTAAATTAATAAATATAAGCTTTTAAATAAATATATAATTAAATGATTATTCCAAAAGTCAGACCCTCATGACAAATGATCTTCATGTCAATAACAAATGTAATACACAATAGGAAATAACAAGTTACCAATTCCTTCAACGGGTTCCACGGGGCGGCCGCGACGGTGCTCAGCGCCGTGAAGCAGGCGAACACGAAGAACAATACTTTACTGAATTTCATTTTGAATATTCAATATATTTATGTTGAGAAAATTAAAAAGCTGTCTCTGTGAAGTTCACTTCTGAATGAAGGTGCTAACCGACGTTCCTTTATATTGTAATAAGTAAACGACATGAGTAAGTTACTTTCAAATTATTAGTTAAGCAAATTTATCCTTTATTTTCATATAAATAAAATTAATGTTGCTTTTGCAAAACTTATAGAGCTTACATATTTTTAGTATTTACTGGTTAAGGGACTCCATGCTAAGAAGTGATTCCCCGTTTACGTTACGTTTTTTTTTATGAGTCAGTGCCCTTTTTGTTTTTTATTTGTATGTTGTTGTGATTTCTTTATGGTACTGTCATTACAATGAATGAAGTTTAGTCGATTACAGGAGATTATCAGCATTTCTAATAAAAAAATAGGTCAATTGTGTGGCAATCGACAAGTGCCTTACCTTCATCTATAAAAATGAGCAAAAATCACGTTTCTTGTATGAAAGCCTCCTTAAATGTTTGTTTTATTCGATTTTGTAGCATTTATTACTATATCGGCAATAGAAATACATCATCTCTAAAAGTTTCAACTGTCTAACTGTTACGGTTCATAAGCTGTAGTAGTAGTAGTAGTAGTATAGTAGTAGTTTGATGATAGAGGGAGAGATAGATGAACGGACAGTGGTCATAGGAGTATTAGTAATAGGGTCCCGTTTTGCCATTTGAATATGGAATCCTAATAAAAGGGGTTGTATTTATGAAGGTAGGAAGCCAGAACAACAATTGACTTTTTCAAATTTATTCAAAACTAGCGGCCCGCCCGCGGCTTCGCCTGCGTGAACTACGTTAATATTAATTTCTGTCTCCATGAGTCCCTACGTCCTATAAGTGACGTCTATGCAAAATTTGAGACTCCTAGCATTTGTAGTAACGAAGTTTCATACTTCTTTCAACCCCAAAAAGAACCCCTTAGAAATCGAATATTACAAATTCCCGTGTTAGCGAGCACCTACGTCCTATAAGTAACTCCTTTGCAAAATTTGAGACTCCTAGCACATGTAGTTGCTGAGATTTCGTGATGAGTGAGTGACCTTTCGATTTTATATATATAGATGAAAAAAAATTTATATTAGGTATAATAAAAAAGAAAAGTTTATGCCGAGGAAGTAAGTATGGTTTTAAACAAAAAAAAATATACGCTATTATTCCGTCAATTGGAAGAATCAACTAAACCATCTGTTATTTTTTTAGCTTCCCGCTTTTTACCGCATACCGATCCTAGGATAGATACACAAAGGAAACTTCTTCGTTTCCAAATTTTCTAGATATTGTAAGTTAAACGCAACGCAACGTGTGTGGCGCAACACAACGCTGCACATCAAACCACTAAGTTTTACCAAGGTAAGGGGAATTATTTTAGCGGGAGTTCCCTTTACAATATAGACTCGACTAAGAATATTTAATGAGTTTAAAAATGTTATTGTATGTTTTAAACACACAGAAGTAAAGATTATTTTTGCTTAACTCACAATTTACAAGCTTCTTCCTTGACTCATTATTTACTGCAATATAAGCGATCGACTGTTAGCATCCTCATTCAGAAGTGAACTTCGCAGAGACAGCTTTGGAAGTTTAGCAACATATTGAATATTCAAAATGAAATTCACCAAAGTACTGTTCTTCGTGTTCGCCTGCTTCATGGCGCTGAGCACCGTCGCGGCCGCGCCTTGGAACCCGTTCAAGGAATTGGTAATGTACCAAGTTATTTTAGCTTAGAAATATCTTAGTGTTAAATGATTTAGAGAATTTTTGCTCCACCATATTTAACAAATAATGTCCTTGTAGAATATTGGAATAGCGTTGTTTGGGAATAAATGAGTTTCATATCACCGCTCGTTAGAAGTCCGGCGTTAAGATACGCCATGCAATATGCAGTCTTAAATTCATACAAAAAACGGGGAACGTAATCTTTCATAGTATTTTGACAGATTCTACCTACCTATGAGAGAAAAAAGTGAGATGTAAATATAACTTCTTCTATTTTTGCTTTTAAACATTTACTATAGTCTACAATATACAAAGAAATAAAAAAAATGAGAAATCTTAGATATTATTTAAAAGAATTACATACATTTTGGGTTCCAGCGTTGAGTTGCGCATAACTGGGGAACGTGTACTTACACCAGGTTCCCTCTACTAACCCTGGCGATATGCGTGAAAGCAATTAATAAAAAAAAAATGTTTTTTGCAGGAAAAAGCGGGACAACGTGTACGTGATGCGATCATTTCCGCTAAGCCAGCTGTTGACGTAGTTGGTCAAGCAACTGCCATAATAAAGGGAGGAAACTAGTTAATTGAAGACAATGTATTTAATTATTTTAACTGTATATAAAGATGTATTAATTTATTAATAAATATTACTATAGCTTTATTATATTCGTTTCATTTTTTGAGGCCGTCGTGGCCCCATGGTACAAGGGCGTGACTGTGATCGTGGCGATTGTGGGTTCAATTTTCACTTGAAAATTAAATATTTAACATTTACTTTGCTTCGCTTTGGTAACGAGGCAAAGCACGAGGTTGAATTCCGCCATTCGACAAGCAAAGCTTTAGAATTTATAAAGTTTTTTAGTCTTAACGCTATTTTCCCAGGTTCCCTCTGTCTACCTTGCTATGCTGCAACTGCGGCATTCAGCGTGAAGCTAAAAAATATTCTTTTATATAAATAAAAATACCTTTATTGCAAAAATTAAATAATTAAATATTTTTATAATAAGAATCATCAAAATGTTGATCTATTATAGAGCAGATTTGAAATGTGATTGTACTGTGACTGTTACCCGCATAATATAACTAAGGTTAGGTTAGGTAAAGGGAACCTAATTTTAAGCCGCTCCGTTCCCCACGCACCGCTCCAATTTCGAAATATTGTGTGTTGTGTAGCGGAACTTAACACCGCGCTGAAGAAAGGAAATAAAATAGTGCTTTCACCTGATTGAGAATCGAACATACGACCATCGCGTGTACAGTCGGACGCTGTACCGCTGCGTTTTGACGACATATTCTCGGAAGAGTAGATAATTGTAATTTAAGTCCATCTCTGGTTCTTGTTACGCTGCCAAAGACTGGTTTTAGCACGTAAGAATTTAGCTGGTAGCATTAGAAGGAAATTGCAAACACCAAAAAAATGCAATACCTAAAATATATTTATATCTTCTGTTTCTCATATTCCTCTTAATGATATTCTACCAATATTAAAATATGAAAGTTTTTTTATATTTTAATATTGGTAGAATATCACTTTCACGCAAGAATTACTAAACGGATTTAGATGAAGCTTTACAACAGTATAACTTTTACATCAGAATAACACATACGCTACAATTTATGTAAAGATTTTGTATGATTTGGCAATAATATGACAATATTAATATTAATTGCGACTAGTCGTGGTGCAGGGGCACAAATGTGCGGCTGTAAACAAAACTGGTTGTGGGTTGGATTTCCACAAAAAAAAAAATATTTATTAAAAAATAAATTTTCATTCCTTCGTTCTGGTAGAGTTCTGTCACTCAACACGTAATGCCACGCAATCTCACCACAAAGAGTACTTCGTGTTTTATTACAATTTTGCTTGGTTAGACGCGTCGTCCACGAAAACATTGCATTCGTCCATATTTCTTATAATCCATACCTATATTATAAATTCGAAAGTAACTCTGTCTGTCTGTCTGTCTGTCTGTCTGTCTGTCTGTCTTTTCCGCAATCAGGGCCAAACCGCTAATTTAATTGTGATAAAATACTCATATAGAGATACTTGAGGGTCCCGGGATGAACATAGGATACTTTTTTTTTCTCATATTTGTAATATTTTCGTTATATACCAATATATTAAAATAATTAATTTGACAAGGAATTTATTCCGCCATGTTAATAACAATCGTCGCTACGCGTTGCTAAGCAACAGCTTGCAAAGTTTGCTGTTTTAAGAAAACGTCACCCACAGTGAGTTTGCTTAATGCATACATGGTGCGCGCCGATATAGATTTATACAAATCTCTTTATACAAATCATTAACAAAAATTAGATGATTTCTATAATTTGATATTCATCCTTATGAAAATAAATATAATAGTCACTTTTAGCATTTCATCTAGATGGAAATTATAATTTACTGTATAACATTCTAATAAATAATTAAGATGTGACTGATTCCAAATGACCTAGCCTTCGGGCGGCATAATATGAGTATGACCGACGCGAACGGGCGGATGACTTTGATGATTTTGTAAATTTTTATAGATTTTCGAATTACTATTATTTTTTATGTAATTATTTGCTGCTTATAATTAATTTATCTCAGTTCGGTTATCTATACCGATGTTATACACTTAAAATATCGTAATTTTAATCATTTGGGATTTTATTTAATATTGTTCGCAAAAATTAATAATTATTTAATATAGAAAAATGTTTAGTACGCGCGCACGGCAAACGTTAAGTACTTTTTCTAATATTAAGAATTTCCTTTAGTTACTTTTACTTCTTTTGTTTGTTCATTTCGGTTACTCAGATATTTTTTCTAATAATAAATTTCCATTTATTATTATTTTTGAACTTATTTTAATTATTTAGGCTTATATTTTCGCGGGCGTAGCCGCGTCCGGGCCCACTAGTTTTATATAAAACTAAAAACTAAAAATGAAAGGAATATATTGGCTTCGAAATCTTTGGTAATATTTATTTTAAAAATTAATTATAATAATACATGTTTTTATACAATTTAATATACATATTATAAGTATATTTATTTAAATCTAACGTCCGCCCCGCACTATGGCAGTCGCTTCCCCAACCACGTCAACAGCTGGTTTAGCTGAAATGATCGCATCACGTACACGTTGTCCTGCTCTTTCCTGTAAACGAAAATGAAATATATTCCTTGTTGAGAGATTAATAAAATAATTTCTTTTGAGTAAAAAATAAATAAGAACTAAGTAATAAGTATTTTTCTTTTCTAAGTGTAAAAAAAAAACTTTAAATGTTAAAATAAACAAATTTTCCCCCATAGTAGGCAAGGCGAATTTAGTGTGAAGGCACTCGAGGCATGTATTGAGTGGTGGAACATAACGCCTCGCTTTACCACGTTACCAGAGCGACAAAATGAAAATATAAAATATTTTATTACGTCGAATGAGAATCGAACCCACAACTGGCCTAATCCAAAACTATTTGGACAATAACAATATATTACCAATTCCTTGAACGGGTTCCATGGGGCGGCAGCGACGGTGCTCAGCGCCGTGAAGCAGGCGAACACGAAGAACAGTACTTTGGTGAATTTCATTTTGAATATTCAATATTAATTATTATATATATTTATTGGAAACCGTCTAAAGCTGTCTATGCGAAGCTTACTTCTGAATGAAGATGCTTAACAGACTATATTTATATTGCAATCAGCAAACAACATCGAAAAGTAACTGACTAACTAATATTTAAGCTAAAATATATCTTATTACTACATAAATAAGCACAACTTTTGTTGAACGTATAAAGTGCAAATCTCCTCAGGTCAAACTTGTAAGGGACCTCACAGTAAAAGTGATTCCCCTTACATTGTGTCATATGTATATGTAAATATAAATAATAACTTTTACGATAATTGTAACATATTTATTATTATATAATTAATTAATTAATAATTTATAGCTTGAATGTACTTAGTTATCTTTAACGAGAGCATTTAATAATTGTGACTTCAATTTTGTATTATTAACATGTTTATATTTCATAATGAAGGTAATTCCCCGGATTTCCGAATTAATTACTATAGCATGTGACTGTGAATGCGCTGGTACAATTGGCTGGCTGGCTGGTTGGCTCATTTCGGAAAATTTATCATGTTCCTGATTTTTAATAAGTTATTGCCGCTACTCAACATGAAAGCACCGTACTATTTTTCCTGAACCTCGTGTTCTTAACACTAGGTTCCCAGGTTCCCTGACTAACATACAGTGTGGGATATAGTGTAAAAATAAAAATATAGAAAGAGTATAGAGCTATAGTTTCTGTAGTAAACATGTGGTATCCTTCGCCAATATGTATTAAGATGATGATATTAAATTGATCTGTCTAAGGCCGTAGTGGCGCGGGGGCACAAGCGTAGGTTCGATTCCCAATCAAGTGAATGAAATATTTAATATTTTCATTTCCTCGCTTTAATAACGAGGCAAAGCCCTAAGCCTAAAAATGTAAAGCCCGTTGTAGCGACACAGTGTCGGACTATAAACATAGCGGGTTATACATAGGTTCGATTCTCATTCGCAGTAACGAATTCTGCCACTCAACCCATAATATTTCGAAAATTGGACGGAAAGGGAAGGAACGGAGAGCCTTAACACTAGGTTCCCTCTATCTATCTTGTCATAATATGCAAGTTATAATTTTATTATTATATATGTAACCGTAGTGTTTGACGCTACGTTATCTCTGACTATCCTGCTAAGGATAATTTGTGAAGCTAAAAAAATATGTTTTTTTTTAATATAAATAATATTTAATAATAAAGATTGTTTTTTTTTGAATTTATACAATCATATTGCTTAAGGAGATGCATCCTAGTGTTCTACAACTCTCCATGTCCAATTTTGCCAAATTGTCGAGACATGTTGAGTGGTGGAACTGAACGCCATGCGTCAAAAGTGTAGTCTTTCTCATGTCTAGGGAATCACTTTTAACGGGACGTCCCTTAACAAGATAGACTTAAGAATATTTAATATATTTTGTAAACGGCGTTTACTCTATATGTAAGGATATAAGAATCATATTTGCTTAGCTCATAAGATCTTTCTTATCTTCTTGTTTGCTGCAATATAAACGAACGTTAGTTAGCATCTTCATTCAGAAGTGAACTGCACTGACACAGCTTTAGAAGTTTAGCAACATATTGAATATTCAAAATGAAATTCACCAAAGTACTGTTCTTCGTGTTCGCCTGCTTCATGGCGCTGAGCACCGTCGCGGCCGCCCCGTGGAACCCGTTCAAGGAATTGGTAATAATATATTCGTATTGTATAAAATAGTTTTAGATTAAAAATATCTTATATGATTATGTCAATGTTTAGGATCTTATTGTAAAATTTTATAGTTGAGTGTCTGATTGGAAATGTGATGGTTGTGGGACTATTACCACTTTTTGGTTAATTTCTTGCTCTAGTTACGCAAAGTGCGCCGCGGCTTCACCCAAGATTCTCTTTGTTCTACCTTGGTATGGAAAAAAATGTGAAAAAAAAGAAAGCTATTTATCTTTTTCTACAAAAAATAGTTTGCTACCGAGAAATACATTTTATCTTTTACAGGAAAGAGCAGGACAACGCGTACGTGATGCGATCATTTCAGCAAAACCAGCTGTTGACGTGGTTGGGGAAGCGACTGCCATAGTGCGAGGCGGACGTTAGATTTAAATAAATATACTTATAATATGTATATTAAATTGTATAAAACATGTATTATTATAATTAATTTGTATTTAAATAAATATTACCAAAGTTTTCGAAGCCAAAATATTCGTTTTATTTTTATTTATTTTTAATTATAAGAAACATTTACGTCTGCAACGTGTCCAATCGAGCGAAATAAATGAAAAGACAAAGAAAAAGACCCTAAAACTTTTCTGGCGATCACACCATCAACCATCGCTTTTACCATCAAACACTGTCCAATCTTCCAGGCAAGGCGTGTTGAGTGGTAAGACTCAACATTGTCTTCTTATCGGAGGAAAATAAAAATGATTAATTGCTATGAATTGACACATTGTCACGCTTTCAGGACTCGCTCACAAAGCGAATATAAAATCACGGGAGCCCCCTAAAATAGTTATTTTAGTTTGAATTTTAGTATTAGCCTCTTTTATAAATAAAGCCAAAACGACAATCCCATTTTCTTTTTACCCTTTTCATAAATAATATAAAACAATAAAAAGTGAGAATTTATGGTTTCGTTGTTTATTGATATTAAAAACAGTAGGAAATATAATGTCGCGTTATTCTATAGCGTTCGTTCTTTTAAGTAAGTTTTTGTTTGTCTGTTATATTATTCGCTGAAATATTGATTCTGTAGGAATAAATTTGCAGGAAATTATAGATATTAATATTTATATTTTCATATTATTAATTTTTATATTTAAATGCTGTTTAATTGTAACGCTAAGTAATTGGTAGTAGTTCACTCGATACCTCTATGTGTTCTTTAGAAACAGGGTTTTGACAGATGGACATGATGAATAGACAAAGAAAGAAAGTTACAGATAGATAGACAAAAAGATAACCATATAAGGGTTCCGTTTTATATTCTTTGTTCGTATTATTATTCTTTTACGGCACTTGAATCTTAAAAATGAAATAAATAAGTGAAATTTAATAAATGATCAATTACTTTCATTACAGCATAAAAAGAATCATTTAAAAACAAAACTTTTTTATGTTATCTTTATATTTTTTTAGTTGCTACACAAATTAGAGCAAATTACGTAAATATAAACTCAACGAGACCTGGTCGAGTGCGATTTTACCCAAAAAATTCGGTGTTTCGAAAATCTGATTTGATAGATAGGGGGTGTATTGTTTTCATTAAAGATTGTCCAGCTGCTTATAAGTAAGTTATTTTACATAAATACATTTATATAGAATTGAATAAATTATGGAATAGAACTGTAATTGTAGAGGCCGTCGTGGCCCAAGTGTTGTATGTTCGATTCCGGCTCGTGTAAATAAAATATTTAATATTTTAATGGCTTCGCTATGGTGCACAAAGCGCGGCGTTTAGCTCCGTCACTCAACACTCAATACCTCCAAAGTTCGATGGAAAGCTGCGAATGGGATTGTCTTAAAGGGGAATGGGGTCTTAACACTAGATGTCCAGGCCTTTTAATAAAGCTAAAAACAAATATTTAAGTTTACTTCCAATATATAATTCAAAATTGTGTATATATCTACTCAGAATTTTACTACATAATAATCTCTAACCAAACGTGAGGTTTTCGAGTTCACACATTAGTCTTGGACATATTTATTGATGTTTATAGTATACCTACGCGTTTCCCCGTACTGGTTAAACAAAACTATTATTTTATGTATATGTTAATCGAATCAGGATAATAAGTTTTTAGTAGCAATGAGAGTACAGAAAAACTTAAAATTACGAATACAAATCTTACGAGCATAATGGTAATCTCAAAATGTCGAGCTTAATATATATTTAAGTCTAGTAATAAAGGCAAAGGCAAAGGCAAAGGGTTAGACAAAAATAACCTAGTCACAGTTATTCTTTTCCCGCTCAGAATCGAGGCATTGTGTGTTGAGTGAGGGATTCAATCCCCGTGGTGGGGAAACATAAATAATTCACCCCGTCGAGTAAGGCTAACTAATAACTCATTGCTATATTAATTAATTCCAATATTAATTTATCATTCCCCGTAAGACGAGTAACCTAAATTGTCTTGTAGTTAAAATTTATGATTGATCACTGATCGCGATCCATTAGGAAATTTGAGATAACATCACATTTTGTTTTTAATAAATATTGTATAAGTTTTCTTTAATATTAAACTATTAAAAAAAAACAAATTCAACTTCACGCTGTATCCCGCACACCGCAGGGTAGATAGAGGGAACCTAGTGTTAAGACACTCCATTCCCCACTTTCCGCCGAATTCTGGAGGCATTGCATGTTAAATGGCGGAACTCAGGGGAATGATAATCTTTTAATTATTTACATTTCCAAGCTATGGGCGACCAGTAGCGATGTCTGAACTGAAATTCCGCCATTATATCTCTAAAATCGGCGGAAAGTGGAGAAATAAAAAGAAAAAGAGAAATCCGCTTCCTTTGAATTTTTACACGTTTCCAAAAAAAATAAAAAGATTATAAAAATGTTTTTAAGGCGTAATATTGTATGTGCGAGACACTATGATGGATACTACAGGACTTTCAACAATTACTGTGAAATGGAGTACGAAAATTGTAATAGTTGGCGACGTAAGTAAGACTTTTCTCATTTATCTCTTTTAGAAACTTTAAGCTTTGCATCTGTTTTCCTTAGTGTGAAAGATGAGATGGAAAGTTTTGTGGGGAATTAGCGACTTTACCGCGATATTACAATTCTGTCTGTAGTACCTACTTTATTAATTTTTTCAAATGTTTTTTGGGTATTTCCCATTCTTTCATTTCTCACCCTCCTTACCTTCAATATATCGAACTTTTTTGTTTCAGAATGGAGCATGATAAAACGCGAAAGGTGCTGATTGCTGTTTTTTATTTACAGGCGTTTCATGTATATTACAGAAAATGCAATCAATAATAGTAATATAACGTATATTAGTGCCTATATGTTAAATAATACATAAAATTTTAACTATATTTTATAACAATAAAAAGTAAAATATTTTCTATCGTCAAATATTACTATAATTATAACTGTTATTTTTGTTTGACTTTTTACCTAGGGACTCAATCTTGCAGCTCAAATATTTTGCGTTTCATGGGTGATAGTTGTTGGTTCGATACGATCCAGTATGAAATATTTTCATTTCCATGCTCTGGTAACTCTAATAATTAAAGCACGGCAAAGCGCGGCGACGGAGTGTCATAACACTGTATTCCCTATAGCAGGTTAAAAGGAATCGATTACCACTAAAGATAATAATAATATACATTTTATATACATTTTTCACTTCCACGCTCTGAGAAAACAAAGGTACCTCTCAGGTACCTCTCAACACGGAATCTTGAAATTGGACTGAAAATGCAAAAATAAGTGTATTCTGATAATAAAATGATGTAGGTAATATGTAATATATCAATATATTTAGGTCAAGTTGCTGTTTTGTTCTTATGTTCTTTCACAGCTCCACAATCGTCGTCGTGTAAATAATGCCATTTTTCTGAAACATTTAAATATATTTATTTAAATAATCTACAAAAAAATATTTCAATTCTTAATATACTACTCGTATATATCTTTAAGTTGAAAAGGACGTCTATACTATGAAAGTCTAACGTTTCTTAGTTATTTTAACTTAAATAACAAAGAAAGAGAACATTTCATTGTTTATTGAAATAGTTGTGATTTCTTGAAATCAAATAGTTCATTGAAATATTACGATTTCTTATGTTACAAATGGAATGCTTTAAAAGGTTTCTCTGGGTACGTTATAAAGGAACTTTACAAATACACGTCTCAAAGAGAACTTAGTATGAAAACATTAGGTTTTTAAAAATTAAATCTGCTTCACACTAAATCCCACACAAAGCAGAGTAGGCAGAGGGACCCAGTGTTAAGACACTCCGTTACCAGAGCGAGAAAATGTAAATAATTATGTATATTATATACCTCGTTTCCTCGAGTGGGAATCAAACCCACAAACTATTTACGCCCCATTACATTATTGACAAATATTACGTAGGTAATATCACACAGACGTGGTTATTTGACAGCAAATTTCGAGCTTATTTGTGGCGATCGAACATATATGGACCGTTTATTTTGAAAGTGGTGTAAGTCCATTTTTCAGAAAAATGAGCTATCACGTAATTCATGCTTAATTTAATGTAATTTTTTTATATATAACTAGTCCGTGTTTAATTTCTCAAAAAAAACCCACATTTTGAACAACTTAAAATCAATCGGTAAATGAAATTGCATAATCATCGACATACTAACCTTTAATTTTCTCGAAACAAAAGAAAATGGACTTACACCACTTTCAAAATAAACGGTCCATATCAACATAAATTTCATTATAAATTTCATTTCAATATAAGTAAATATTAATATTATTTACCACAAAAAACATTAATATTAGAGCAGGATAGGAGAAATTACTGATCAAATCTTTCATTTTACGAGCAGCTCATATTTTGAGTTGATTGACGGAACTTAACGCCGCTTTCTTTCATACGAGAACGAGGAAATTAAAATAATTTATTCTGCCACATTGGTGATAGAGTCCTAAAATCATAATCATAGCGGATATTTTCCAATGATGAAGGTCTCAACTATTTCAAATGAAAATTGTAATTTCATTATACTTCCGAAGTAAGTTAAGGGAACCCAATAAAATGTTAATAACGGACCTTCACACAATACGCACCTTCTATATTACAACAATTTTCATATTCCATTTCACACAAATTGTAGAATTGTCTATGCTTCCCATTCTCATTTACGGCACAAAGGGTTTTCTTCCTGAAATTTCAATTACCCAAGCTCATGCAAAATTTTAACTCCGGAGAGGCTTTCAACTGGCAAATTCGTAAAGGTAGTGTGGAAAATTTAATATTCTCATTTTGCTAATTTTGAGGCCCCCGTGGCGTAAAGGCACAATGATGTGATTGTAACACGACGATTATGTGTTTAATTTCCACTTCGGGGAAAATGCGGGAAAACTAGGGACCTAGATTTTTTTTAAATATAAAACATGAAAATGCATTCGTCACTTCATACCAGAAATACTAATATTTTTCATTAAGTCCAGTACCATTTCGTTTCAGTCATTTTTCACGCGCTATTAAATATGAGAGCAATTGCTAACAACTGGTGAACAGTCGGGAATTTGGAGGCTTTTGTGGAAATGAAACATTTCTGTACTAGTAAAATGCGGGACCGCAATAAACTTATATCTATGTTGAAATATTACTGGAGAATTTTTACAACTTCCATCCTAGGGTTTTTTTTATTAAGGTTATATTAATCTATTCTAGTTTTGCCGAATATTCTTAGGTATTCCATGGTGATGAATATAATTTAACAAATAAGTCTTAAAATCATATAATTTCTAACTTATAATATATTTTCAGATTCCATTTGGATGATGAACAGAAACACTTGCTGTCAAAATGGAGACATTACGTGTTGATTGAGAATTCTTTATTGTACTTTGGCTATTTTTTTTTAGTTACACGCTGTATCTCGCATATCACGGAAATTATGTAATATTTTATTCCCTCGAATAGGAATCGAACCCTCAATCTGTCTCGCTTACGGACAGATTTTGCCTAAGTAGAGCAAGGAAGTTAGAATATTACTTATGACAAGACGGAGCAAATATGATATTATGTTGCTAGCTTGTTGTAAACTAATATAAATATTTAAAACGGTTGGGCTAACTTAAAGGTGGTTTTCCAGAAAATGCCTGTCAGAAAAGCTCTAAAAAACATATTTCTAGTTAAAAATAAACCCAATTTACTTTTCTCATTTCTTAGATATTATAAGCGTAATTATAAATTTATATTACCTTTTAAATCATCAACATTAAATAAAGTATATGTAATCAAGTACGTATTCTACCTGCCTCAAAGGTAACTCACCGATCTACAATTATACATTCAATATATTCCTCCATACAATCTTCCATAGCCTGGTCACGTTCAGTTTTATTTTCAGTGAAACCAAAATCTGGTATTGTAGGAAAATCTTGCAATTCTTCACCAATACATGCTACAAATATTGCTGAAAATGTTATTATAAAAAAAAATTGTGGATGTTAGTTTACAAAGATGGGCTTATCTCTAAAAATCTCTTCTAGCCCACCAATAAAAGTGGATGAATGTCAAACAGAGAAATAAGAACATAATGCAATTGTAAAAGAGAAAAACGTGCCGTGCACGCCTTGCACGCCCGCTTACTCAGAAATCTGTAGAAAATGGAGGATAGTCTTAGTTTGAACGTAGCGTTTTAATACTAGGTTCCCATTTTCCCTCTGCCTACACTGGTATGTGCAGGATACAGCGAGAAATTTAAAAAAAAATCTTTTCGATGTAACCCTCACCCTGGAATCAGAATTTCCTCGGCCACTTAGATTGTGTCCTGTAATTTCCATTAAACCAGGAGAGCCAAGCCGCTGGTGAAAGCTAGTAGTAGTACTTATATAAGTATGATAACACGTGTAATTTTGTTTTCAACTTACCAAATGAAATGAGAGGCTTAAAATTCTTAAAAAAAGTAAACATTTTCCATATTTTTAGAACTAAAGTGGAATTCTGTTAATTGATAACAGTTTATAATCATTTTATAGGCCATAATCGTAAAGATTAAACAGTGTTTAGTACTCGAATTTTGATAACAGGTTTGTTTTTTTCATATTTACAAGAAATGAGAAGAAAGTAAAGAATCAACATACATTTTTACATTCAATAAAATACAAACAAAATTTTAATATTATTTATATATCAGTACAATGAAGGTATAAATAAAAATCATTCCATTAAATTGAATTTATTTAGAAAAAACAAAATTACAATTAAGTCACTTAAATCACATATTCGTATCCGGCCATTCACGTTTTGGGCTCAAAAAAACGTGAATCGCCATTATATTAAGAAGATCTATAATATTTACACTACACACGCACTATACAAAATATAAACAAGAGACGAAACTATAGATACAGGAACTTTTTACACCGTTAACTGTACATTAGATTATATAACTATACCCTACTAGTATTCGAATTGATAAAGTTCAAATGTTTTGGGTTTCATGGGCCTCCTGCTATTTGAAGCACGTTTTTAGTCAGAAAATTTGGGAACATTGAGAGGTTTTTGTGTTAGCTGTCACTGTGTGCTCGAGTTGCGCAAGCGCAGTCAGTTCCGTGTCCATTTTTCTATTCTTAATCCTCATGTTTTTGTTAATTTGATTTTTTAGTCTACAGCAGCATAAAATTTCTTCAAATTCCTTCCTGAAATTGTCATTCAGCCACCCGTACAGCAAGGGGTTGGAGACAGCACTGGACATTCCAAACATATGGCATATAGCATATGTTATAGTCATGGAGTTTTCATCTAATAAGTCTTCTGTGCTAAAATCTGCGACCAAATTGAACACGTTCAACGGGAGCCAGCTTATCACGTAAGTGACAGCAATGGCTATCAATATTGCTGGAGTTTTCCTTGTGGTCCGTCTCCTTCCTCGCAATCTTTTATGGATTTGAACGTGTGCTATTACCACCACAAGTACCGGAACGAGGTATTGGAAGATCAAACTAAATACGGAATATATTGCCCTTCCGTTGTCTATCGGCCAGTCTTCTATACAGAAACTTATGGTTTCCATTCCTAGTAAACCAACTGTATGGGTTTTTAAATTTCTGAATACGTAGAGTGGAGATGCTAGGGCGAATGCTGTGACCCATATAAAGAACATTGTAATGAGGGCCCCCATTGTTTGCAATCCAGGCCGTGTCGGGTACACGATCAACTGTAAGTAAAAATGTAATTTACTGCTTTTATAATAAAGTTGCTTTTACTTATACTAATTTTATTATAATTTGTCTAGGAAAAATAAAAATGACTATAAAAACGTACGACAATAATTTTATTAAGAAAGTCATTTTCATACTAAATGGGATTCTATAAGATTTTTAAGGAATTATTTTTATTTTTTAGTTTATTAAGTTAAAAAAGTTTCACGCATGTCTCTTTGGTTTTACAAAATATTAATGAAAATAAAGTTTCATTTCCTATATTATCCTCTAGGGCATGTAAAATATTCGTCCATACAAGACAAGTTTACTCAAAACTTTGGTAGTTTAAACTTAGTGGTTTTCACTAAGGAAGTTCAGATGTTAACAGATGTTGAGTTACTTAGTCACAAAGACATATGCATATAATACAAGAAGGATTCACCCTACTTTACTTTAGTTATTCATTTAGCTTAAAGCTGTATCCCGCATATAGAAGGGTAGGCAGAGGGAACCTAGGAACCTAGTGTCAAGTTACTGTGTCCTCATTAAAACACTTCCGTCCCCTTCAGTCCTCTGAATTATAATATTCAAATAATACATTTTAAGTACTATTTTAATTAAGCTGCACTTTTGTATATCAATATTTGTATAAAACATATTGATTTTGTATGAACTCCATTATTTATCAGTTTATCATTCGAGAGTTACATGTAATGAACCGAATACCCAAACACTAGACACGAGATAACACCACTTAATAAAGCTGATAGCGCTACCTATATCAAATATAAACAAAATGATACAAAAATATTTATTTTAAATAATTTAAACTAATAAAGCCGTGGTGGTACGGGGGCACACATTTGCGACCGTAAAAACGACGGTTGTAGGTTCGATTTCCATTTACTATTTTGATTTGCCACTAAAATTGGGCGGAAAATGATCAATTCCCTTAATATGAAATTTCCTCTGCATACCCTGCCAAATCCGGGATACAACTTAAAGCTATACAAAACATGCCAAGCAATACACATATAATATAGCGCCCTTATTGGAAAACACTTGAATAAATTACATAATAACCTACGTATATACAGTAATTAACCACTAACTAATAAATTAATTAGATATTATCTAAGCACTTACGCGCTTGAGAAACTACAGGCGCCATATAACTATAATTTCCATGAAGTACATTGTCGTCTAATATGATGTATATCTTATATTATGTTATAAGGTTAGTAATAGGTTTTCATTTTTTTTGTAGCTTAACACTGTATCCCGCACAGGAAGGAACCTGGGAACTACTTTTAAGGCACTCCGTTCCTGTTAAGATACTTCCGTTCCCCACTTCCCGCCGAATGCTTTGAGGTTTGAGTTGAACTTATATATTTCCTGTTGAGTAGCGTAACACAATGCCGTGATTTGTTTCTCTTGCAAAAGGGAAATACAATAATTTCATAAAAAGGTATCGAACCTACAACTACCGGGCATTATTCCAATGGACCACAAAGGTTTCAATGTAGTTTATTTTATATAATACATTCACCTAAAGGTCACACAGCCCTCCAGTAATATATGGACGATAAAAATTTGTGGCGTGGAAATTATGAGCAACAAGTGTGGAATAACATGGTAATGTATTAAAGGTGCTTAGAAGTCGAGAATAGTTGGTTTTTTTTTATGTTTTTCTTGTTTTTTTTTACATAAACGTATTTTATTAAAGAAAAAAGAGAATGGCTGCTGTGGCCCAGCGGTACAGTGACTCACTACACGAGTCCTACTTTGCTAATAAAATAATGCACAGCGTCCAGTTCCGCCATTCAACGTGCAATATTTTAAAAATTGGACTGAAGATATGGGACGGAGTGTCTTGACACTAGAGCACTAGAGCTAACCTAGGAGCTAACCTAAGTTTTATTTTTATATTTGTCACATTTTGCGGAATAGGTAAATAAGAAAAAAATACTTTGACATTTCACAGCAATATATGGATATTCCATAAATTTCTCTCTGCAAGGAAAACTTGGTAACGGCTCAGATGAATTTCCAACTAACTTATAATATTTTCTGTCATTTTCATGTCGGAAGTTATTAGAAGTAAATCTGGCACAGTTTTTTTCGGTTATAGGGTAATGGCACCAGTATCTGACAAGCACCGATGTTCTAAACTTTTTTTTTAACTTCCGAAAATAAGGATATAAATATACATTTCTTTACGTCGAGCACAATGTAATTTTCGTTTTCGTTGAATTAAAATATAGATTTAAATTGTAATTGAATGCCATCAGTCAACATGCAATACCTAGACATTTCAACGCGAAACGGGGAAGGGTAGTCTTAATGGGAACAGAATGTCTTATCACTACAATTTAAATTATTTTCATTTTCCCGCTCTCGTAAAATAAGCAGCGGAGAGTTCTGCCACTCAATACAATATATCAATGTCTAAGTGTCGTAATACTAAGCTTCCTTTGCGTGCTTTGCAAAAAAAAAAACTGTAAAGAAAAAGCATTTATAACAAAAGTCAAAATGTTTCATTATTACGATAAATAATACATGAGCCTTAGATTATGTTATCAATCTTATATAATAAACGATAAATTTGATAATTCGGAAGCAGCAATAGAATAACAATAGAACGATTGTATTTACTGATAATAATAATAGATTACAGATGTTATTTTAGTAATAACATATGTACTTGTCAATAAAAATTTGTAGAGGCCAGTGGTGCTGCAGGGGCACAAAAGTGTAATTGTAACGCGACGGTTCTGGGTTCAATTCCCACTCGAGGAAATAAATTATTATTTATAAATATTTTCATTTCTTCGATCTAGGCAACAAGGCAAAAGCCAAATTGAGTTCAATAATTGAATTCGGCGGCAAGTGGGGAACGGAGTATCTTACCACAAGGTTCCCTCTGCCTACCCTGCCATACCAGCGTAAAAATGACTTAATTGGTTTTAATTAATATTCACCAAAGAATATTTAATTAGAAGATAAATATTCAAAGTTCTATACCAAGATGCGTTTCAATTAAGTAAATATTCATTTACATCAAAGTCGCGCTAAGTAAGATTCACTGTAGACGATCTCGATCTATTTATTAGATTCACTGAATAAACTTCTCATGCATATAAATGAAGTTGCTTGTTGAATTTTGTTAGAGAAATTCAATTTTTGTAAACTTTTTTAAGGCAATAAAAGAAAAATATTTAGAAAATGTATAAAATTGGATATTAGCAAGACTCGAACTCGACTCGATTAGAATATTTGGACAATCTCCAAGAGCCGCAGTTTCTAGTCCTGTTCAAATACGTTTTCTTAATAACGTTAAGTTCGTTCGTTGGTTCTTGTAGTTTCAGAAATAAGGCAAATCGCAGTGTCGCAGTTAGTAATGTCTCGAATTCTGGTAGAAGATCGAGAATAGACTGTCATTACACTATACGAAATATCTCCATATTATTTAAATATTTTCATGTTCCAGATACACAGAAACACGTACAATAACGATTTATAGGGCCTTAAGTCTTAGGCTACGTGGAATTAATGAGGAAGTAAACTTTTCATCAAAAGAAGTAATAAATTCTAATATAGGCAACAGTCTCTATCTGTAATATAAAAAAATATCAGATCAGCTGATAGAAAGTGGAGGTTCAAATTTTTTGTCCTCGCTCTGGAAACGAAGTAAAGCGCGGCGTTGAATTACGCCACTCAACTCGCGGAAAGTGGGGAAGGGACATGTCTTAATATGAACGTAGTGTCTTAACACTAAGTTATCAGGTTCCCTTTGTCTACCCTGCTATGTTTTATGCTACTTGCACATATTTACTTAAATTGATTTGGAAATTTAGATGGAATGCAATGAAAGAAAAGACTAAACAAAAGTTTTGACAACTTCTGTTTGTCTTACCGCCTGAGCAAGCATGAGAGAGGGAACAAAGGGACTGTACAACTTTTCATTGCACAGCTAACGTTGAGTTAGAACGATGTTTACTTAAAAGAAATGCTTCTCATTTTTTTCTTTTCAAAATAATTTAATCAAAGAAGTTTCAAATGAGGTCCGAACTGGAGCAGGGGCACAAGTGTGCGACTGTAAACGTGACTGTTTGTGGGTTCGACTCCCAATGCAGGAAATGAAATGCTTATTTAAATTTATATTTACATTCGTTCTGATGTCGGAGCAAATCGCGGCGTTGAGTTCCGCCACTGAAGAGGCAATGCCTCCAGAATTTGGCGAAAAATTAGGAACGGAGTGTCTTATAGTGTTAAGATTGGTTCCCTCTGTCTACCTTGCCATGTGCGGTATACATCGTGAAGATTTTTTTTAATTTAAATTATTTTCAAAATGTCTTAAGCAAATAAACCTGTGTAGAGCGATTCAAGTTTAATGACATTCTGTTTTCCACATAATTCCACAATTTAGATCGCACTCAATGTCGTAGAAAATAATATTATATTTCTATACTTATAATATTAGATAAATACATTTTCATCGTTTGAATTTATTTCACAAAACAAATAATTCGAAGCTATAATTCAAATCATATTCAAAGAAAATTCTTAGAAAGTTTAATATACTGTTTCTTTATATGAACTAATAAGATCTATGCAAGGAGCTTTTGCTGCTCGAGTTATTTAACTAAATAAGGTATAATATTCCAATTTAGTAAACATCGTTGATGGTATGAAATATAAATAGATGAGATTAGAGTATTAAATATATGATAGAGTGATAAAGGAAACCTAAAAACCTAGTGTTCAAACACTCCGTTAACATTAAGAAACTCTCTGCCTACCACCCAATTTTAGAATCATTGCGTGTTGAAGACACACTGGTTGCAGTTAACACCGCTTTTCATCTTGTTATAAAAGCGAAAAAACAATTAGTTACCCTATCCGGGAATTGAATCCGCAATCACCGCCTGTACAGTCCACTATAAATATCCTGTGCTACTACGAAATTACGGCTTCAGCCTTACTTACTTTTTCTTTCATAAAACGAACGAAAGAAGTTAATAAACTGATTTTAATAAAATTACAACTAAACGAAAATTAAATACTATGCAGGAAAATAAATTTAATTTTACAGAAAACTCCTATTGAATTTTCCACATAAATTCGTGGAACATTTATATGTTACGTAGAAGCTGTACGGATTTAAAACAAGATTCCACACTCATTACTTAAATTATTCTAGAAACGATGAACATGACGCATCGCACAAGTAAAATCACCCAGGTAGTTTATATATAAGGCTAATAAGATAAGATTTCATCTTACTTCTAATATATAGCATAGGTAAAGAGAAAACCTAGAGACATGCAATTATTCCTCTCCATTATCTGTATTTTCCACCTATCTATCTAACATATATAATAAACCAATTATCTCTCCCTCCTTCCATTCTCTCCCTTTCTCTCAGTTAGATTTCAACTGAGACCTTTACGTCTTATTACACAAAATCAACCTTGCCTGATATCTGTCCAAAGCGATTGCTGTGATGGATATAGTGGATACAAATATTGATATAGCTTGTATAGCACCACAAGCTTTGCATAAGCTCGGCCAGTCTGGTAAAGGCCAATGTTTGGTGAGTAGTTCCATCAGTGTAAGCGGTGTCCCGACGCAGCAGACCAACGCGTCTGATACCGCCAAGTTGACTATGAACATGTTGCGGGCTGTTCTCATTACTGGTTTTCTTACTACCTGTAAAAGAAATTTAATTAAAATGTTTCCTTTGTGATAAGATAGTGTAATAGGATTAATTTTATATAATACTAGCGGCCTGCCAGCGGCTTCGCCCGCTTGAACTACATGATTATTCATTTAATGATAAAAAATTCTTATCAGCATTTTAAGCCGAAAATATAAAGATCCAACAATACTTACAAGGCACTAAAAATCAGACAGACAGAAAGACAACAAAACGTTATATATTTTCATTATTTTATCAAAGAATTGCAATAAAGATATAGAAAATTCCAAGTTCCTTACCGAGATAACGACCAGTGCATTTCCAACAGCGCCTATGATGACTAGAATGCCATAGAAAGTGAGAACAAGGGCCCGAGTGGGGTCGTCTACTTTTCTATTTAAAGAATATTTTTCTAATAGCGTGTTTGGATTTTGGACTCCCCGCGATGCCTCAATTACCCATTTTGCTGAAGCGTTCAGGGTAAGATTCATACTGGGGTCCTCCCTCTGAAACAAGGAAAATGATGATTTATTTTAACTTTATACTAATTATTATGATATATTTAATATTATACTTTTTATATTATCTTATCAGTTATTGTAAGATAAAATTATATTTTAATTTAGGACTAGGTGTGTCGACATCTTTGTATGTACAGTAAAGTACGATTTTATATATTTTATTTATGAAACAGATTGAAGTAAAGCAAACACTAATTATTATGAAACTTGCCACAATATAAAAGTGTAAACAGCATTAAAATCGTTCAAACCGCTTCTGAGATTAGCGTGCGCAAACGTACACATATATAATACACGCACACAGTACAGATTAATTAATGCACAGATGAACAGAAAAAGAATAAAAAATACATTTTTTGGAGTCTATTACATAAATTACACTGCGCCACGAGGACCTCAGATTCCTAGTTATTGGAAGTATGAAAAGTTTTAAAGCAAATTCTTAACTAAATAAAGCAAAAAAGAGTAAAACGTAGGAAAATGTTAGAAACTTAGTAATGTATTCAGTGAAATTGGGCTCACGATGTAACAGTTTCCAGTGAGCATAATGATAGCAAATATTGAGTTAGTAAAATGCTTTTCCTATTCATTTTCTTCGAGCTCTGCTACTTTTCAGTCAGATCTTCGTGTTCCTCAAAATTTACTTTATAAATAAAACTTTTATATTTTCGTACTAACTTGTACTATACTTTATATTCTCGTTTCAATTGTTGAATGGAATAAATGTAATATATTTTTTTGATATTACAAGCTATCTTTATACTTTATATTTTGACAAGTATGTTTAGCCGAACTTTTTAATAATTCCTTCCTTTATTATATTTGAATAAATGCAAATCAGACCGTCATTATGCAGTAGGAAAGTGTGTGACTGTAAATGTAATAGTTTTGGGTTCAATTCCTACTTAAGGGACTGAAATATTTTCGTTTCCTCTCTCAAATAACAAGGTAATGGCGCAATGTCGCGAAAACTGAGCTCTGGGTAGGTTACGGAGTGTCTATGCACTAGACACTGCAGGATACAGTGAGCATAACAATTTTCAATACTATTATTAAACCCACACCTATTACATTCAATTTTGTTTAAATATCACCACGAAGAGACAACACACTAGAAGCAACAACATTTCCTGTTTTCACAAATTAACGAAATCCTTAAAGACATAAACGTCAGTTAATTTGTATCGTAATTTAAAACCTACGCACATCGCTGACTGACTTCAAAACATTAAGAAATCGAAGCACGTTGAGGAAAAATACTGATTCATTTAAAACTTTAACTGGAAATGAAATAAATCTGTTTGAGACTGAAAGTATTTTTACTGTTATATTTATAAGCAGAGGCCAGTTATGGCGCAGGGGCACAAAGTGTGACTGTCAGTGTGACAGGTTGTCGGTTCGATTCCCAATCGAGGAAGTGAAATATTTATTTACGTTTATAATTCCATTTCTTCGCACTGGTGTCGAGGCAAAGCGCGACGTTGAGTTCTGCCACCCAATACCCAATGCCTCCAGAATTCGGCAGAAACTAGGGAACGGAGGATCCCTCTGCCTACCCTGCTGTGTGCGGGATACAGGCGTGAAGCTGACATATAAACCAGTCTAATCTTTTTGTCCTCTATAGAAACCAAGGGCCGAATTTCAGCCAAATTTCAGCGTTCTACGCCGCGTAGTTTTGACTGTCAGTAACTAACATAATAGTGACTTGAAAGTAACGTAAGAGTTTTGTATATTTGTATATAGATTTCTAATATGAGAACAACCGGAAATAGGCCCGCGTGAATATTTACCACGCAATCTCCGTTACACATAAATGTTTCAGCACCTTTGTGCGTTTTATGTTTGTCATGAAATTGACATTTTTAGCGTTCGCTTTGAAAATGCGTATGAAACTACACCTGGAATATTTTTAAGGGAAATATACAAACTAATATGATACGTATCGTAAGACTTTTAAAGCCTAAGTTCCCTTAAATTACGATATAAAAATTGTTTACAGAATAGGACAGGATACTAAACCCACCTGTTCTAAAATTTTAATAGTAAATTTCTAAATATAAAGAATTTTACCGACTGTAAGCGCGAAAGTTGTATGTTCAATCGCCACTCGGGAAAATGTATATCACAGCAAATATATGTATTCCCACTCCAAAGATATTTTTTTGCCCTGACAACAATATAAAGCGGGATACAGCGAGAAAACTATTAACTATATTAAAATTTATGCTAGCCGCAAGCGTGTAAAAGTATTTAATATTCTATGAATAATATACAGATATTGCTATTATATTAATATACTTGTATAAGAAATAAATTTTATATGAAGGTTAATACCTTTTCCAATTTTCCGTTTTTCAAGAGATTTGCTGTAATACACATAAGAAATAATTTTAACTAAGCTCTTTAAAGGCTCGTATGAATGAATTATTACTTGTAATTGGTTATTTTCTAAAAGGAAATGAGTAAAATAAAGCCTGAAAAAGTATTATATAAGAAATAGAATACGGTTATTTTATAATTATTTTTTTCCTAAACTATCAAGACTGTGTGGCGTTGGGTTCCGCCACTAACACGTCTTTAATTCGTGGGGAATGCTTTCACACTAGGTTCTCTCTATCTACTTTGTACTTTTATATTTTTTACGTTTTATGCAATTTCTTGAAGTAGTATTAACCTGGTAAATCATTTATAACTAACTTCGCTTTTTTAACTATTGACATGGAAAAGAGTCATAAATTACTACCAGGTTAGTACAACTTCTATTGATTTATATTTGAGAAAGTACATAATAAATCTTTTAAACTTTTCTTTATGAACTGCTTTCAAAGAATTTTGGATGAGTTGCCTCTGAGAAGAAATCTATAAGTAGTATGTTTATGAAGTTCGTATTTTATCGTTTATTTTAGCTACGGCTTCGCATGCGTGTTCAAATGGAAATAGGTAATAATTGTATATGACATATGACACTCTCCAAGCGGTCATGACAGAGATACAGTGGTTTACATGGAATAAAATTGATATAATATATTCTTGCGGCAAAACGTGGCGTTTAGTTCCACCACTCAACACGCAATGTTTCGAAAATTTGGCACAAATTGGGGTACAGAGTGTCCGAACACTATGTTCCCTATGTGCGGGATACAGCATGAATATTTGTTTGTTCGTTTGTTTATATACTCTTTAGTGCTTCTCGATAAATGGCTAAGAAACTCGAACTTCAACCAATAAAATACCAATAAAAATAATTATAATTACGCATTTTTTTCTTCTCCTCTGAGATAATATATGTGCCTATATAAAAAGGTTAAGTCCTTTGTCTTTGCCTCCCTCATATAAAAGATGCATTTTAAATAAAAAATCAATCAATAATGACAACAATATTACTATCAATCTCTTTACGTTCGACAATGAGATTTCTTATAGGCTTTTGTATTTCTTTTTACTCGCGACAATCTGCAACTCTACGCTTAGTATCGATCATACTGAAAAACTGCCTTCGCTAGATTGAAATTGTGACCTAATTGGAACGTAGTCAATTATTGTATTTTATCTTTTCAATAGCAGTCCCCATAAGGCTTCGCCCGCTTGGACTGTATGAATATGTATTTAATATTATTTAAGTGTATTTATTTATTAAATAGTAATTTTACAAACAGAAATTCAGACAGATAGACCAAACTCTAAAAACTATAAAGCACTTGGAAAACAATTATTGGATAGCGGAGTGTTTTAACACCAAATTAACCAAACCATAAAAAAAATATAGAATTAACACTAGAAGTGCCGAAGATTGAGACCCCCCTTGAACCGCCGTCGTGACAAATTTGTCCCATTCTACTTATTATGTTGATTGTTGGTATTATACAAAAAAAATATTATTAATATAATTCGTAAAATATGTAGACCATCTTTAATAATCAATTCTTATTCTTTAATAAATATAAAACTACAAAAAAACAAAACACAAAGAAAGAATCAAATATGTCAAATACGTTCTAAGGGCGTTACAACTAAATAAATAACTCTTAGAAAATTATAAGTTATTAAAATTAGTTAATATTATTATTAGGCCAAGTAATGCATTCATATATTCTTCATCAGTGATACATCACAGATGATTTATAACATTGCGTGGTGATGCCTCCGGAATTCGGCGGAAAATGCTAACGGAGTGCGTAGCACTAGGTTCCCAGGTTCCTTCTACCTACCATACAACTACCCACATTTGGTATCGAGTGTTTTTTCTGAAATTCAAGCCTAGCTTAGTCATCCTTTCATCGGATACCTCACTTGAACTAGCGGCAAAATTCAGTATTGACACCAATTTTACCCCACTTTTCAGGCTATTATTTTTTAAGATTTATACATAAATGTATAGTTTTTAGACTTTTTCCTGTACTAGTACTACATGTAGATGCTAGCTGCCAAATTTCATAATTCTAAGTTAACTGAAAGTACCTTATTAATTTTGATTCTCTTTACAGTGTCGAAATACACGTTTTTTACTATATAAATGGTCATATCTTTTTTTAAGGGCGCTTTTTCAGGAAATCAAGGGACTGTAGATCGTCATATACTTGATATTCGTATACTCATATGAATATCAACTCTGTTTCTCCAAGCATTCCTGAGATAAAGGCACAAACAGGCGGATGGACAAAAAAAAGATCTTATAAGGGTTTTTTTTTCCTTAAAAGCTACAGAGCCCTAAAAACTTAGGCATTGACTGCTAAACCTACTATTCAATTTTTTTCCGCCCCCGAATCGTCCTTTCACCTCCACCTCGTCCCCGAGGCATGAAATTATACCCAAACCTATAAATAATAATGGCGGGACAAAAATGACCCAGCGGCAGTTCTAGGCAAACCTTATTTTTTTTAAAAAGTATGACTGATATAAAATTATTTATATTTTTAATTAAATAAAGGTGTAAAATTGGTAATAGTTAAAAAGTTTCATCTACATAAATTAACAAATAAAAAAGTTATATACAATCAAACTTGCGTTTGGGACAAAAATGGGACGGCGGCGCTTCTAGTGTTAAAAAGGAGTTTAATTTTTTTACCTATTAAGAAACTTAACGAATTACCAAATTTAGGAAAACGAAGATATATTAAAAGTGTGCAACAGAGTGTTTTAACACTAGGCTCTACTACATAAAGCTATGTTTGAATGATGAAAATGATTACACAAATAAAATAAAAAAAATATCTTGAACCAGTTACCTTCAATCTTACTTATTAAATAACTCATTACATATATATAGGTAGTACCGCTCTAATTTATGCATGTTGTAATAACTGCGGCGTGCAATATATGCGATTAGAATTTATATGGCCAATATACAATGGCTATTGACGTCACCTAATGATAAAACTGAATAGGAGGGTTCTGCGAAACTTTCAGTTTTTTTCATATACGCAAATAGCAGAGTAGACAGAGGGAACTTGGGAACCAAGTGCTATGAGACTCCGTTCTCATTAAGACACTTCTATTTCCACTTTCAGCCGAATTCGACAGACATTCGTTACCAGAGCGAAGAAATTAAAAATATTAAATACTTCATCGAGTGGGAAACGAACTTACAGCCTCCCTTCCCTTTATCCCTTAAAAAACTAATTTAGTACAGCCTACCAACATATACCAAAGTCCCCAGGCATTAAAATGTATATGTATATTAGCTTAGAGGGTCGTCAGAGGTATTGGTGCCCTCAAAAGTTTTGTTTGTTCTACAGCCAATATGTAGGAGCTTTCGCAATTTCATTTACCATGTTGTTTAATGACATCGTTTTCGTATAATGAGCCTTTCTAAAGCTCCTTGAAATGTTTTAGAGAAAATATTGGTAATTTAATTTTACGGTTATGTTTTCATTATGGACCTATATATGTTTTAAGGTCGTTTAGCCACTCCTATGAAGTATAAATGTGTTTTTAATTGAAAAATACGTACATATTTATTTACTTACTTTAAGTAAACATTAGTACCTTAAATAAACACTGAACTCTAAAGTTGAATACTATAACAAAAATTAATTAAAACTTAACGTCTATATTGACATGAAATATCAATTTATAAGAATAATATTAATTAAGTAACACAAGCATTGATTCCTTCAGAAACACAAATAATTTCTTAAAATAATTCCTGAAAAGTAAGAGTAAACTTTGACTGAGGTGAGATGATGCGGTCGTGGAGAAGCGGCACCTTATCTGACGTTATACGCAACGATCGTGGGTTCGATTCCTACTTGGAAGAATTATTATACTGGCAAAAAGACAGAGCGTAGAGTTTTGTGCTGCCACTCAATACGCAATGTTTTGAAAATAAGACGGAAAGTAGGGTACGGAGTGTCTTATCACTTGGGCCCCACTAATGGAAACAACCTTTTATAAACTGGACACAGCATGTAAAATAAAATTTAGTAGTTGTTTCTAGAAAGTACTTTGGGAGCAGCACTAGAAGTTCATTCTGAATTTACTGAAATGTTAACTCGAGTTTTTACATAACATTTTTTGAAGGGGAACTACACATATGTAAGTCCCAGCCAGCATTGGCATGGTGATGCAATGGAACGCTAAGAAATATCTCTTCTTTAGCACATTTTGGCCCGTAATTTTTTAAATCGAGTTTTGTTAAAAAAAATTAAATATAGCACGGTAGGTTAGCTAACCTTATGTTGACATACTCAATTCAAAGCCGTGTTTTATCTTTTAACGAGAGCGAGAAAGTCCACAGTCCCAAAATGAAAATAATATGAATATAATCATTCTCTCGAGTGTGTGTGAAGTGATTTTAAAATTTATTTAAGCACATTTCACTATCGCTTCAAATTAAAAAAAATAACTAAAAAACCTATCGTATTACGAAACAACGTGCTATATTCCACTTAAATTCAAAAGTAGGTCGATCTTATTTAGGTATAACTGAGTTTCGTTCTTCATCTGTCATTGGTTGTGTTTCATTGTATAATATGGTGGATGAAAAAAATACAACTTGGATGTTTTTTTAAATATTTAGTATCATCCGGCTGTCTTTAATTTGGGTGGAAAGTGATAAACGGATTGTCTTGATGCTATCTTTCTCTAGTTGGGTGTTTAACATTTTCTTTAGCAGAAAAAACCTGGTATTAGGAAACGTCGATCTTGGTTTTACACCAGAGTTCGATATTGCTGTGGAACTGAACGCCACGTGTTGTCTTGCTAGAGTTTCAGAAACTCCCCTTTAACATGTATGTTTAAGAACTAAAAGAGACTGTGACTCTGGCAAAGCACGTCATGAGCTGTGTCACTCAACACGCAATGTTTCCAAAATTCAACGGGAAGTGGGGAAGTCTGTTAATGAGAACGGAGTATCTTAAAATTAGGTTCATTTTACCTACCCGACTATGTGCGAAAAGTTAAAAAAATATATTTAATAGCTTAAAACACAATAGCTGCTTGTTTATTAGTTTTTATTCCGAGATTCTCACAAGCGACGTGATCTGCCCGGAGCCAATCTATTGATAGGAATTCAATATAGATGGAATATTCTTTAGAGAAATATTGCCTTATAACAAACCTATTCTTGACTTATAATTTCTGATTTAATCTAAAAAATGGTTGACAATTAAAAGCCATTAGAACTACAGACAAAAGATTTCCCAACTACACAACAATACCATTGTTTGATATTATTGTATAATTGGGAAGTCTCTGAGTCTGAACGAGACGATCATAGGTTCAATTTCTTGGCGAAGAAATTCAATTCATAATTGCAGGTCAACGAAAAGTACAATTTATAAAACTTGACAAAATTAAGTTTGTTTGTTTAAATTAATTAATTAATTTCTCATTTCTCGCCAAATTTCATATAAAATTTTAAAAATACGAAATTTATCATTTCCCAAATGGAATGAACACACAACCATCACATTTACGTTCAATTTTGAAAATGAACTATTAATAAGAATGTATATATATATACTAGCGACCCTCTTGCGGCTTCGCCCGCTTTT
>JAKRZM010000436.1:127311-143978 GCA_036379175.1 Heliconius cydno galanthus | reverse complement strand
ACAGAGTTACTTTCGAATTTATAATATAGGTATGGATTTCAAAAATATATAGAAATTTAGCATCTTAAATATTTATAATAAATACTTTTTAGAAAATGTATTTTTCTAATGGAACGCTATGGTCCTGGGTTCTATTCCCACTCGAATCTCTTTGAATCAGGTTTACGCTGAATCTCTCTGTTACCAGGACTAGATTAAATACACAGAAATAAAATTAAATAGAAATGGAGTGTCCTAACTTCCCTCTAAATTCCCTGGTAGGAATTCTCTTCCCTTCCCTTAGGATTCCTAGGGGAAGGGTTTCCTAGGGTACGTCTGTGGAGAAACACTACTTTTAATTTTATACTATGTAAAGATATGCAATCTATTCTAAAATGGCAATATAAAGAGAATTTAATATCCTAACTGTAAATATTATATATAACTAAGAATACAGGTATTTCGCAATAAACCCGGCATCTATTTACAGAGGTAGGCAACAAGACGAGCGACGCCTGCCTCGCCAGATATAGTCTTTCTATCTTTTTGTCTTTTAGTTTATTTTATCTTTTCCAATCTATCTATTTATAATTCTATGATAATATTATTAAGTGGAAATGTTTGTTTGGTTGAGCGCGATAATCTCGGGAACTGCTGGTTGGATTTTAAAAGTTATTTCTGTGTTGGATAGGCTATATATATTAGTGTAGGTATTAAAATTTGATATATTTAAAAATTAGTAGTAGTAGTGTATAGTGATATATCTACATTTTCTGCTAATTTTTTGACGCATTGCGTGTTAAGTCGCGGAACTTAACGCCGCACTTTGCCTTGTTACCAGAGCAAGAAAATGAAATAATAAAATATTTCATTTCCGAGCGATTCCGCGCTAAAGTTACTAGTATAAATATAACTTTAAAGTCAAAGTAAAATCTAAACTTGAGATCTTATCCTTAGTTATATGCATAATACGAACACTAAGACAAATCAACGCGAACTCCTCAACCGGCGCCAGTGCTGGTACTGGGCGGTTGCCAACAATATTAATTCAGATTTGAATCTGTTTTTACAGCTTATTTTGGTATTTAAGCTAATTTTGTTATATATAGTTTTATTTTACTTTGTTTAAGGTGTTTCTTTTTATAATTTAATTAATTTATAAAATTAACTTTTCTTACTTTAGCGGCGTCGAGTTCCGCAACCCAGCAGGCAATGCCTTGAATCGGCGGAGAATGGAAGTGTCCTAACACTAGGTTCCATTTGCCTTCTCTGTCATGTGCAGGATACAGCTTAAAGCTCAAAAAAGAGAAAAATTATTCTTTTTATTAAATTAACGATACATAGACTGTAAAGAAAAGGCGCAGGTTTGATTCCCGACTCGGCTAGGTTTTTTTTTTTATTTTTTTTTCTATGGTAATATTTTTTTATTAAATAAATATATGGATATAACACTAAAGGACCCTAAATCCTCTAAATCTCTATCGAAAAGTGAGAATAGAACCCTCAACCGTCGAATTTAGAGACAAACACTATACCGCTGCGCCACAACCAACAAACAACCACTAACACTTACTAAAACATGCAAAATAACCAAAAACTAAAATGTTTCACCAAAAAAAAGCTTAGCAAATTTAAAGTGAAAATTAGTCTACATTACAAGTAGCGGGTTCAAATCTAATTAAAAATACGCCAACGTCTAAATACCGGCTAAACCACGAACGGGCACAGTAATCCACGGTTTTCGCACTTTAAATAACTCTCGTCCGGTACGAGTTAACTAATTCGTCACTCTTCAATATAGCTGTATATTTTAGTTATTTTAGTTATAATTTCATTTAGTTTTGGTGCTTAAAATAGTATAAGCACGTAGCTTTGTAATTTTATAGTTAGATAGTGACTTTACCGTATTTTAGTGATGAAACTTTTCGTTCTCTAATTGTTAACATTCTTCTGGTAGAGCAAAAGTAATTAAATTATTTCATTCTGTGTTTGAATGTTAAATTTCATGATTATATCGATTTTATTATTATTATTAAAGCAGGTAGGGTAAATGGACCCAGTGTCAAAACACTCCGTTCCCTACTTCCTGCTAACACCTTGCGCCACGACGGTCTCGTAGGTTTTTATAATTTATTTATATTATTATAGAATAGAAAGAAATATCGATTTCAGCCTCGTTAACTTTTGTAGATTTTTCTTTAAGTACAACTTTTATTTCCTAAATTGTTTAAACTCTCACTTCTACTTCTTAAATAATGTAACGAATCTTCACTTATTGTTTAAATCACGTACGTTCAGTTGTCAATATGTCGTCTAAACGAACTGAATAAATAATTCAATAAAGTAGAAAATAACTTCTGCAATGCTTAAAGCTTGGAAATTTTAAATAAATGATATAAGTAGAATTAGAAATTAAGAGAATTAGAGACCATCGTAGTTAATTGGCACAGATTCTAAATATACACGTCCGGGACGTGGGTTCGATTCCTACTTTTAGACTGGGACTGAGTTCTGGAGACATTTCGTTTTGCCTCGTTCGTTCGTGGAAATGAAAATATAAAATGTTTCATTTGCTCGAGTGAGTATCGAACTTACAACCGCTAGCCCAGTCGCGTTAACAGTCCCACACTTGAGCCACTGCGCCACTAGTGACCTCATTAATATTAATAATATTATTATTGTACAAGTCTGACAATACAATCAAAACCTTGAAATAATCGTGAGGAACAACTCCCTTATACTGCATTCCCTACATGTTTTTTACATACAGCTATTTGTAAGAAATATATGTTATTTTAATAATAATATACTATGAAAGTTAAAAGATAATATGATTATTTATTTAACTTTTTTCACGCTTTTTCTCGCACAGCAGGAATGTCAGGATTTAAGTGCTGAGGCACTCCATTTTTCGAGTTTTCCAGTTTCTTTCCGCTTAATTTTCCAAAACAATGTGTGTTGAGAGGCGTAGCTTAACGCCGTTCTTTGCCCTGTTACCAGAGCGAAAAATTAAATTCTTAAATATGTCATTCCCGGGTGGGAATCGAACCTTAAATTGTCACGCTCGTAGTGCTTCCTCTTTTTTGTTTAAATAATCAAATTGAAAATTAATTCAATTTTCAAATTTACAATAGGAATGTAAGTACATATTTGTTCGAAGGTTCTCAAATGCCTTTAACCTCTTGTCTAATTCCATTCAAGTGACATTTAACGGTTTAACTCCTTGTATATTTAACTTTTACGATTATTACTATTAATATAATATGTAAAATATTTGGTAGATGTCATGCATTTGAGGCTGGTCACACATTCACTTCCATAGGTTGCCTAGAAGAGATTTAATGTTAATTAACATATAATCATCATTTCTGAGATTAGGTTGTTCACATACTAATATAATTAATAAATGTGTATGTAAGTTTGCTTGTTACGCTTTCACTACTGAATCGATTATTATGAAACTTTGTAAACATATTCTTAGAGGTATAAGAAACGACATAATTTTTTTAATTAAAATCCTTTGGCTATTATAAAAAAAATAAGTTTAAGCGAACGAAGCCACGTTTCGAGCATTAATAAATATTTGATATTCATATTAATAATTCTGTAATGGAACTACGGCATACGAAAACATATTGCAACCTTAGGTTATATAACAAGAAAAATCATAAAAACGATTTTTAAAAACCTTAAAAGCAATAAAAATCCTTATAAGTCCTTCAAGTCTTTAGCAATAATCTTTAGCATACAGTTCATGATGTGTCAGACATTATACCAAAGAATACCAATAAAATTATATTTCTTATTACTTTAGATAACGTCTGTGATGATGAAAGTGAAAAAAAATTACGTAAACTTCAATATAAATTGAATTTCTTAAAAACATTACAAAATTTAACTAAGATTAATAATAATAATAAATTAAAATGTTTTACAAGAAGTGAATACAGTGAAAGTTCGTAAAAATGCATCTCACAGCTGATTTATCTCCTGAAATCAGCTATGAAGTTGGGAAGCTGGAGATATCGAAGGAGACTGAGATGCTCTATTATGAGTTAATGAGAGCATTGGAAGAAGAAGAAACGGTAGGTGGTTGTAATTTTAGCATTAAATTGATTTATCTCTTTTTTAGGCAGATGGAACCTGGGAACCTAGTGTTAAGACTTGATTCCCACTTTACGATGAATTCTAGGAGCATTGGGTGTTTAGTGGCGGAACACAACGCCGTGCTTTACCTCTATGTATTAATAGTAAAGTTGAACAATTAGGTTATTTTCCATACTTAACATATATATTTTTTTCACCCGACAACCACATCTCAAGCATGTTTTACTTTCAAGGATCATGTAAACGACACCCTCTCGCGAAATATAGTAAAAAATAGACAAGAAACGATGAGAAGGATCGCCGTGGGAACCCTTTTATGTTATTCGATATGGCGGATGTATGGGTACAAAAATATTTGATCATAGACATTTTGTATGTATGGCGAAGAACTGTTTGTATGACATTTTTTTTTGATAATAATATACATGGAAATGAATAAGTAAAATTACTAAATTTTTATTTTATATTATTTTTCAATTGATTTTCAGCTTCACGCTGTTTCCGCATATAGCAGGGTAGGCAAAGGGAACCTAGTGTTAAGACATTCCGCTACCGACTTTCGATCGAGTGGGATCGAACCTATAGCCGTTGTGTTTATAGTAGTACACGCGTCTATAGACCTACGTATATATATTTTAGTTTTATTTAATTACTAGCGGACCCGGACGCGGCTACGCCTGCTTGAAATATAAGAATATAATTTCTATAGAAATATAATTTCAATCTAGATGAAATGCTAAAAGTGACTATTATATTTATTTTCATAAGGATGAATATCCTAATGACGCGGTAACGAACGCGGTTGCGTAGCGACGCGACGGTTGTTATTAACATGGCAGAATAAATTGCATGTCAAATTAGAAAGTATTTTAATATATTAGTATATATGTGTAATGTAATGTTATATAGCCTATAGCACTTCTGAAGAATGCAGCTTTCATACAAAACAAAAACAAAATAAATCGGACCAGTAGATCCAGAGATCTTAGCGTTCAAACAAACAAACAAACTCTTCCGCTTTATTATATTAGTATAGATTTTGGTTTGTTGTTGGTATAGATAATGCAGTGATAAGACACTTCCGTTTCTGTCCAAATTCATTATATTACTTGTTGTATGACAAAAGATAGCACATTCAGTTAACAGAACAGAGAATTGCATAATTTAAACATAATTTTCTTCATTTTTATTTTAGAGATAGTATGTTAAATATTAGATTTTTTTGCCATATTCCTCTTTAGTGTTATACTTAAGGTATAAATATTATTTAAAATGAAAATTATTTTTTAATTGAGACAGGACAGGGACATCTGCTTAAAAATAGTCTAAATAAAACGTACTTAATGATATTGAAATCACGAATTAGTTACCAATTTTTTAACCAGAAAAACTACCACCAACCCACTAGATAAATATATAAATAAAATCAAAACTTTAGGAAAAATGTTGAATATAACAACAGAACAATAAACAACACTAACAATTTCTAACCAAAGCAAATATAAATGGAAAATAACTTGGATGTCTTCAAATCAAATGTTGACTTTAGCGAAGTTGGCGCACGCTTCATTAGCTGGCGACCAAATAAACGGGATGGACAGTTAGAACGGCTTTGTGTTGGCTATTATTAAATTTCTTAGTTCGTGTTTAGCTTCACGCTGTATCCCGCAATTAGCAGGATAGGTGGAGAATCTAGTGTCAATAGATTCCGTTCTACACTATACCCCACTTTGATTTTGAGACATAAAACTATTTCATTTTCCCGCACAGCGTGGTAGGCTGGGTNTATTTTCATAAGGATGAATATCAAAATGACGCGGTAACGAACGCGGTCGCGTAGCGACGACGGTTGTTATTAACATGGCAGAATAAATTGCATGTCAAATTAGAAAGTATTTTAATTTATTAGTACATATGTGTAATGTAATGTTATATAGCCTATAGCACTTCTGAAGAATGCAGCTTTCATACAAAACAAAAACAAAGTAAATCGGACCAGTAGATCCAGAGATCTTAGCGTTCAAACAAACAAACAAACTCTTCCGCTTTATTATATTAGTAGAGATTTTGGTTTGTTGTTGGTATAGATAACGCAGTGACAAGACACTTCCGTTTCTGCTCGAATTCATTACATTACGTGTGGTATGACAAAAGACAGCACATTCAGTAAACAGAACAGGGAATTGCATAATTTAAACATAATTATCTTCATTTTACTTTTAGAGATAGCACGTTAAGTATTAGATTTTTTTGCCATATTTCTCTTTAATGTTATACTTTAGGTATAAACATTATTTAAAATGAAAATTATTTTTAATTGGGACAGGTATATCTGCTTAAAAATAATCTTAAATCTTAAAAATAATCTAAATAACACGTACTTAATGATATCGAAATCACGAATTCCTTTCCAATTTCTCAACCAGAAAAACTACCACCAAACCCCTAGATATATAAATAAAATGAAAACTATAGGAAAAATGTTGAATATAACAACAGAACAATAATCAATACTAACAATTTCTAACCAGAGCAAATATAAATGGAAAATAACTTGGATGTCTTCAAATCAAATGTTGACTTTAGCGAAGTTGGCGCACGCTTCATTAGCTGGCGACCAAATAAACGGGATGGACAGTTAGAACGGCTTTGTGTTGGCAATTATTAAATTTCTTAGTTCGTGTTTAGCTTCACGCTGCATCCCGCAATTAGCAGAATAGGTGGGGAGTCTAGTGTCAATAGATTCCGTCCTACACTATACCCCACTTTGATTTTGAGACATAAAACTATTTCCTTTTTACACACAGCGTGGTAGGCTGGGTTCGATCCCTCACAAGGAAATTATATACCTATTATAAAATATGAAAGAAATCATCACTTTGTCCAGGCAAAGCGTGTTGAGTTACGCCACTCAACACATAGTGCTTCCAGAATTGGGGGAAATTGGGTAACGGAAGTGTCTTTTTAAGAACTAGGTTTCCAGGTGCCCTCTGCACATTTTGCTAAGTGCGTGATATAGCGTGAAACTGAAAAAAAAAAACATATGAAGTGGAGATTACGCGTGATAATTTAGTCGTTGTTATTCAACTGTCAAACAAAAGTGGTACAAATAACATATATGTATGTTTTTGTTTCAAAAGTATTGACCCCACATTATAAAAACTGGTACGTTGACCACTGAGTCATTATGAATAAATATAAAGAAACATTTATTGAATTTTAGTGCAAGTTATTCAAAATCCCTCGGATTAACCTTACAGGGTACAAGCGTGGTTGTTAGCGCGACAGATAGTGGGTTCGATTCCTACTCGAAGAAATGAAATGTTTCATATTTTCATTCTAAAGAAATAATAAAGTTAACATGCGTGGTATAACACCCATTTTACCCCTTTGTGTCGTTAGAGATTAAGAGATGTCGAAAGAAAATCTAATAATAAGACACTTCGCTCCCTACGTAACGCCCAATTCTCGAGACACTGCGCCTGTATGACAGAATTGGACCCATTACCATCGCGTTTACAATCAGTCGTTGTAAAACAGATACCTATTAACATTTTAACGAACCATATAAGAAATGTTTAACGGTCTATATTAATAATAATACTAGCGGCCCGCTCGCGGTTACACCCGCGTGAACTATGTTATTATTAATTTCTGTCTCCATGACTACGTCCTAGTGACGTCTATGCAAAATTTGAGACTCCTAGCATTTGTAGTAACGAAGTTTCATACAAACTTCCGATTACAAAAACAACCCCTTAGAAGTCGAATATTGCAAATTCCCGTCTTAGCGAGCACCTACGTTCTATAAATAACTCCTATGCAAAATTTGAGATTCCTAGGAAATGTAGTTTCTGAGATTTCGTGATGAGTGAGTGACCTTTCGATTTTATATATATAGATAAGTATTATAAGCGAAACAACCTGTTCCGAGGTCGTCTCCAACCTTACAATTTATTCATAAGACAGGTTTATGCAAAAAACGGGACCAAAAAATGTGATCTCCTTTTTTCTCCACAAAAACAGGTTCATATAAAAAACAAAAGAAGCTTATTTGTAAAAACTGCTTTTGTTGGTAAGCTTTTAAGCAAGTTTGATTAATTATTTTTTTTGGGTTCCCGTTTTACCCCGCTTAATGCAGAGTAGGCAAAGGGAACCTAGTGTTGAGACACTCTGTTCCCCATTTTACGTCGAATTCTAGAGGCATTATGTGTTGAGTGGCTGAACTCAACTATAACAACAAAATTAAATAAATTAATTTCCGGAAATCGAATCTCCAACCGTTGAACTGAAGTCGTCGTCTTAAACGAAAATAGCTTGTTCCCCCTAGTGGTATTAGAACTCATACTAATCAACCAACGCCCCACTGCGCCATAATAGCGTTATAAACTCACTTTTTCTTAATAAACGAGGCGAATGAAAAATTAAATGTTATTGTATAAAGCTATACTGTATTAAGCTATACTATACTATGCTATATTTATGGCTGCGATGGAGTACTTAGGGGAAAACATAATTAAATTTCATTTCAGTATTTGTGTTCTGGAAGTTGTGTGACGATATAAATTAAGAGCTGACGCGAGGTTCTAGAGAAAAGGCTTTTTTTCAATATTTTATTTTTTAGTTTTCTCTTTTTTGATGGAAACAATACAGTAATTTTCATAGTTATAGTCTATATTTTGCACATAGCCCCGCACATAGCAACTCTGCTAGTCAGAAGAAAACTGGGAACTTAGTGTCTAGACACTCCGTTCCGCTTAAGACCGTTCCCCCAGCATATGTTCCCCACTTTCCATCGAATTCTTGAGGTATTGCGTGTTTAGCTCAAGGCGCGCGGCGCAGGTTCGAATCCCGCATTTTTTAATGATTTTTAAGTACCTAAGTATTTGTCATCAATTTCTTCCTCCGGGTGTCCTCATGCTTTTTATATGACCTTACTCCAGTATTATCGAAAATGAAAAGGTCAATCGAGGTCCCCCTTTTTTTTATAATTTATAATTTAAATTTTAGTGTGGTAATTTTAAAATCTTAATTAAACTTAGCTATATCTATACGTAAATCTTAATCACCATATTTGGAAAATCAAGATGTTTCGTCTTACTAACATCAGACATTACAAACGTTAATTATAACCATATATGGGCATTAGTTAAATGATCAACAATAATTAAGGTACTCACTTATACTTCTGCTAAGAATTTTAGAAATATATAATAGTATAGTAGGTATATATCATTGCTATCTATAGTATAAATACTATAATATGAATCTAACAGAACACAATAAGTGCAGGTTCGAATCTCTTTTCTAGAAAGAGTATCATGTTAAAATGAAGTGAAGGAATAAAATTCATTCCCAAATATGGGAATCGAACCCACAGTCGGCGTTATGCTTTAAAAATGTTTTAAAATAGCAAAAGCAAAGTACATTTCGTGAATATCTAACACAAATAAAGAATGGACGAGCCACTGAATTATCTTATTTACCTAACACTTGTCGAATAAATATTTAAAAACAGATTTGTACTGAACTGTTAAACTAATATTGGAAGTCCAAATTAAATGTTTACTTTTGTCACAGTTACTTTCTGTATTTGTATAGATACGTAATGGCTCAGTGGTGGTTTCTACTATTACTTATAGTGAATAAGATTCATATCCAATATTATTAAGTACTGATTTTTGTATGTCGATTTGACACCAGCCTAATAGAAAAGAGCCACACTTACTTAGGAAAGAAAAATATTTTTTTAGAAAACGTATTGAAACGTAGTGAGATATGAAGCTGCGCCTTTTGGAAACCGTCCCAGCGCTCTGACCACTAAGCCATACGTTGAGGACGCTACGCAATTTAAGGTACCTAAGGTAACTCTTATAGTTTAAGCAGGTTGTTAAGGTTCCACATCAGGTATCCAGATTTTCAAAATAACATATAGTCTAGATGTTGCCTAGATATAATAGCTATATAACCAAAAAAGTTTTACTTAAATCCGTCCAGTAGTTCCGGAGATAAGCGTGTACAGACAGACAAATAAACAGATAAACAGACAATTTTTTTTGTGGATTTGGGCTCTATTACTGTTCCTAAACCCCCCTCAGTTATTATTTTGTAAATATATTCAATGTACAGACTAGCCATATTTACTTTCTTATTATATGTATAGATTGTTGATCTTTACGCAATTTCTTAAGTATTTTGAACTAAAAGTTAAAAATGACTTATCTCCACGTACAGTAGATAGTGGACGTTCCGTTATCAGTTATAGATGAAATTGTTAGATATCGGCTAAATTATGAAATTTTTTTTTTTTTACTCCATCGGGAGTTATGGATTAAGCTTTAACTTACTTTTACTTACTAATTAATCGTCAGGGTTCCTATAAACGAAGCCTCGAAGCCTGTGACTTCCACCATTTGGGTGGATGGTAGGTTCAAGGGTCCAAAATGATTTTACTAGTCCAGTTAGATTTTATTAACCTTCGAAGCACTTTTCTAGAAGTTAATTGATGATACTAAGGTCTATTACTGGTCAGTTCCATAATAATGAGATTCCCACTCATCTCCCGTATTTTTCGCATTATAAGAAAATATAAGAATTTATTTCCTTATTCCTCCTGAATTCGGCAGAAAGTTGAGAACGGAATTGTTTAACGGAAACGGGAACCTGGGAACCTTATGCTATGACTCAGGTCTCTTAACACAAGTTTTGCCTGTTATGTGCGGAGGGAGTAATAGGGAGTGAAGCTGAAAAAAAAAATAAAATAAGAGTTCATTCAGTGCCACAACGGCATCTCTATGAAACACAAAGATGAAAACTACATTAAAAAGAAAAATATCTCAAGTTTTTTCATTTCATCTCAGTAATAATAGAAGTTATAAACGAATTTAACATCTACAAGAAGGATTTACACAACGTTTGTTTGTTTGTATAAGTAATTTACTTTAAAACTTGCACCATTCGCCGCGACGCGCAACGCCGCTGTACGTAATTTAGTTTAGTTACGCTACTACAGTAGTTTACGCGTAGTCATCTAAAACTATAGTTAGTTCTGTCTGTTTTTAATTTCTTGCGTTTATTGGGGGTTTTATTTCTATAATTCTTTACAAAGAAATCGTTCAATTTTTAAGTTTTTACGTGTTGAGTTGCAGAGCCCAACACCGTGTTTTTTTTTAACATACAAATTTCATACTGTCTCCGAAATAGTAATATACTTGTATTATAAAGCTGAAATTTTTTTATATTGTTTAAACGACCTAACCTCAAGAACTGCTGTACCAAATTTTTCGAGTTGAATATGGACACTTAAAATGAGTCCCATGTTATACACATAATCTACCTTAAAATTGATATTGAAACATCGTTTTCATTCCTAAAGTATAATCTATAAATGAAAACGGCAATCTCAAGATTGCTCTCAAGATCCTGAAGCCTAAGTTATTTTCTTTTGACAACGCGGGCGAAGCCGCAGATAAAATGTAGTTCAACATCCTTCCACATTGTTTCTCAGCGAAGTGATTCATAGAGGCTCCGAAGCCATCGAAATTGAAGGCGCCATACAAAGAGATGTCCATTGACTCATGTACCATACATACATACGTGTTTATACGTGACAGTAATATTTCAATATGGAATAAAGTAATTTATACTCTATATTTTAGCTCATAAGGTGTAAAATGGGTTATTATTGTAAATATTTTGTCACGCTATTTGGAATGTATTTAGATTTGTAGTATCGTATCGGTTCTGTTTTTTTTTAATCTTGTCATATATATGTATATGTATCTATAATATAGTGATTTGAACAAGCAAAACGCGGCGTTTAATTCCGCCACTGAACACATTGATGAAATCGACGAAAAGCGGGGAACGGGAGTGTTTTAATTGGAACAGTGTCATAACACTAGGTTCCCACTTTCCCTCTGCCTATACTGCTATGTGCGGGATACTGCGTGAAAATGAAATGTATTTTATTACCCTAGTAATTTCCCTATCTACCGTTAAAAAAAACAATAAATTATATTACAAAAGAACAAAAAACAATATAAATGTCAATTTGTTTATTATAACAAACTTGTTTTATATTACCTCTTTAGACGTATAATTTACAATGCCATAATTAATTACTATCATATCATTCTAAATAGAATCTTTTATACTATAATGTCAATTTAATATATTATTTTTAATAGTATTTTAGTCTTTATTTCTATTGGAATAAGTATAAAAATCCCACTTTTGCAGGACAATAAAGCCTACTATACAATTAATACGTCGTCCTAGATTTTGAAGTTGTCAGTCTTGTCAGTCTTAATGCCAATTAGGCTTGTTACAATTAGATAGTATTTATATTTATTATTATAACAACAGTAATTATTTTTTTTATGTGAAATTGAATTTTATCTGGCAAAGAAGGATAGGCAAAGGAAAGCTAGTGCCAAGTCAAAATTTTCTCAAGAGTGAGAAATTTGAGACATTCCCAAATTTGAGACATTGCGCGTGGAAATCTACGCTATTCTTGGTCTTTCCGGAACGATGACATTTTAAATAATTAATATTACCCCCCCGAGTGGGAATCGAACCTGCACATAACGCGTTAAATCAATCAATCGCTGTCACACTCTGCCACGATGACCTTAGTAATAAATGATAATAATTAATAATTATATTATATTATAAAGTATAAAAAATATTTAATGTTTAAATATAAATAATTGTGAAGAAAATATTCACAATTATTTATATTTAAATAATGTAATATAATGTAATATATTTCGTAAATTTTTAAGTATGTTAATTTTTTATTTCTTTTTTGTTACAGGTAATACCTATTTCGTTATTTTGGATATTTTTTCGTCAATTTTTGGATATTTTTTCGTCAATTTTTTCTTCAAGGATAAGTACTAACTCCATTAAAATAAGATATATTAAGCATTCTTTTATGATATATTCCGTTGACAGGGAACCTAGTGTTACGACACTCCGTTCGCTATTTCCGTTTTTTTTTTTTTTTGAGATATTGCTAGTTGATTGGCTGAAATCAACGCTTCTCTCTATTTTATAAAGGAGCTTATTCCCCCGAATTGGAATCGAACCTACAGCTGTCAAGAATATTACAAAATATATACATAAATTACATGAATATTATAATATAAAAGATTACGAAACATTTACAATGTCAATTTCAACAAGGAGGCAGCCATTACTAAAGACTTTCGTATCAAATATGTCACAGCGACGGTTACAGTATACAGTAATAATGGGTTGCGATACGGATTGTGTATTTAAATGGTAATATCCGTTGGGTATTTCACAACGGAATTATATTTGAGGCGGTAGTGGCGCAACGGGTGACTGGAAAGTGTATGCGGGGGTAGTGAGTTCGATTGCTACTTCTNATATTATAATATAATAAAGATTACGAAACATTTAAAATGTCAATTTCAACAAGGAGGCAGCCATTACTAAAGACTTTCGTATCAAATATGTCACAGCGACGGTTACAGTATACAGTAATAATGGGTTGCGATACGGATTGTGTATTTAAATGGTAATATCCGTTGGGTATTTCACAACGGAATTATATTTGAGGCGGTAGTGGCTCAACGGGTGACTGTAAAGTGTATGCGGGGGTAGTGGATTCGATTGTTACTTCTTGTTTCCTTGTTTCCTTGGTCTTGTAAAAACTATGTGTTTTTGGCGTCGTTGCCATTTGATGAGGCTGGAAGATTGGTGGGTGTGGGTTCGATTTTGTAGGTGAAATTGTTTTTTTTTTAAAGTCATGCGTTGTACCGGTACGTGTCTCTACGGCTTTACGGTAATATTTAATGAGCGTAGTTGATATTAGTATGGTCTTGTTGTATAAGGTACGGCGTTGAGTTCCGTCATTCAATATACGACTCTATTCAAAAATGTGATTTTTTTAATGTAAAAATGAGCGATTTGAGCGAGATTTTTTATATTTTATTAGTTTACATATAAATATATGGAACATATATTTGCAATTGAAATACTTACTTTATAACTAGAGGCACGGAAGCTATTCTATTTTATTAAAAGCTAAGAACGCTTTATTAAATATAAAATATATAGACGCCACAGTATTGTAGCCAGAAACTTACTTAAAACCTATGGTAGCGGGTTCGATTATCTTTGGGAACTTTATATATTTATCTTAAGATTCCCTTTAGATATGTATAGATTATTTATGAGATACAGTTCTCGTAAGACAGTCAGACATATGACATGATAGGAACGGAGTGTCTTATCACTAGATTCCCTCTGCTTAAACCGCAGTGTGCGGGATAGAGCGTGAAGCTATGTTAATATTAATATTATTATTACATAGTATTCGAGCAAATTGAATATAAACCAATAACTTGAATCCATAAATTATTATTACAGAAATTACTCACATTATTTGCAAACATTTCAGTCATTCCCCGGCCATTTCAAAATCAGCTTTATTACTAAAATAATAAAGTATATTTTCATAATGCTAAACGATATCTGCAATCTATGAGTCAAGCAATCTTTGTGGGTGGTTGAGGAGAATGCAGATTTTTCTTTTTTATCTTCTTTATTATATTATGTATGTAGTACATTCCTTAGAAATCCCTCAACAAATTGATAATGAGTGAATAACCGTTGGCATGGCCGCGTCTTGCTTTACTTCTTTACTAATATCTATTATAGAACTAATTGAAGAGTTTTGTTAATTTGAACGTGTTAATCTCAGGAACTTTTTTTGTAAATTTATCCTCGGATAGGAACCAAACCCACACGCTTGTCGTGTTTACAGTCAAATGACTCCTGTACGACTGGCCCCTGTTTATGTTCTTTTATTCCACATTAGTAAAATCCAATTACTGAAAAACAAAGTTGCCTAAATGAAAAAGAAATAAAAATCAGCTTCACGCTGTTTCCCGCACACAGCAAGGTAGGCAGAGGGCACATAGTGTTAAAATACTCCGTTCCCAACTTCCGCCGAATTCTCGAGGAACTCCGCGGTTTTACCTCGATACTAGAGCGAAGAAATGGAAATATAAATTTAAGTAAATATTTCGTAAATATTCGTAAATATTTCTTCGAGTGGGGATCGAACCCACTACCATCGCGTTTACTTACACCCTTGTACCTCAGTTGTTTACGGCCGATAATAATAAGAATTAACTCAAAAATCTCTAGAATTTTCAACATAGGTACACACCTTAATTAAAACTAAAATAAATAAACACTACTATTATAACAGAACTACATATAAAATGTCAACAATATCCTTCATATTATATGAAATTACATTAGAGGGGGCCCCTGGCTGTAGCTGGTTGTGGGAAATAAATTTGATTTTCCAAATCCCAGAAAATCTGACACATTATTTTCTCATCTAACCTTTGGGGTTTATACTTTTGTTCGTGAAACAAGTAGCGATGTGTGAAGAAAATAATATTTTTATTGTTTACAATATCTACTAGCGACCCGCTCGCGGCTTCGCCCGCTTTTTCAATTATTTATTTTGTTGCCTAAATTACTTTTGTGATCTAATAATATTATCATTTAAATGACGATATTCGTAAATTCAAAGGTATGATTTTAGCCAATTCAATAATAGTTATTTTGCATTTAAATCGGATAAGCCGTTTCTGAAATAAGAGTGCACAAAACACAGACAAACTGACTAACCGATAAACAGACAAACCGATATATTTCCGTATATATTCCATGTACCAGAGATCGATGAATTATAGCCTTATTATATATACGAATGCAGTATTTTAACATTAGGTTCCCAGGTACGTTCTGTCTCCGTCTTCCGTTAAGACACCTTTACCACTTTCTGCCGATAAGTACATACATGTAAGTAACAACATAACATAAAAAAAAATATTTATATTGAACTTAAAACACTCTGTATAATTTACTTTTTTCTGCCAAATTCTCCTGTTTAGGTTTCGTGCTTCCAAAGCTCGGCCCTATAATTTAAATTTGACTTTTAAAACACCGCGTCCATCAGTTGAATCAGATTACAATTTAAATTAAATTACACACCAATTTTATGAAATTGGAGAAGTCGAGTAAATAAAACAGTTTAAATAATTTTCACCTTGTCGAAATCGTCGATTGTACCAGTGAAGTACTCTGGTACTTCTCGGTCTTCGAGGCGAGCGGTCTTCGTGGCGCAGTCTGACTACAGGTGGGTTCGATTTCCACTGGGGGAAGGTAACTGTCAAGACAAAACACGAAACTTAGTTCTGCCATTCACGACACAGCAGAATGTCTCAAAATATTGATTGAAAATGGGGAATGGAGTGTCTTAAAACGAAGTTCTACGTACTGTACTATATAATAATAGATACAGCATGAAAGTAAAATAAACAAGATCCAGATTAAATAGAAAACCAATTAAAGAAGACATGATTAGTATCTTATACCCACGACTAGACTAAATCTATATATATAAAATCGAAAGGTCACTCACTCATCACGAAATCTCAGAAACTACATGTGCTAGGAATCTTAAATTTTGCATAGGAGTTACTTATAGGACGTAGGTGCTCGCTAAGACGGGAATTTGCAATATTCGA
>JAKRZM010000436.1:24549-127058 GCA_036379175.1 Heliconius cydno galanthus | reverse complement strand
CGATACTAGAGCGAAGAAATGGAAATATAAATTTAAGTAAATATTTCGTAAATATTCGTAAATATTTCTTCGAGTGGGGATCGAACCCACTACCATCGCGTTTACTTACACCCTTGTACCTCAGTTGTTTACGGCCGATAATAATAAGAATTAACTCAAAAATCTCTAGAATTTTCAACATAGGTACACACCTTAATTAAAACTAAAATAAATAAACACTACTATTATAACAGAACTACATATAAAATGTCAACAATATCCTTCATATTATATGAAATTACATTAGAGGGGGCCCCTGGCTGTAGCTGGTTGTGGGAAATAAATTTGATTTTCCAAATCCCAGAAAATCTGACACATTATTTTCTCATCTAACCTTTGGGGTTTATACTTTTGTTCGTGAAACAAGTAGCAATGTGTGAAGGAAATAATATTTTTTATTATTTACAATATCTACTAGCAACCCGATCGTGGCTTCGCCCGCTTTTTCAATTATTTATTTTCTTTCCTAAATTACTTTTGTGATCTAATAACATTAACATTTTAGCCAATTCAATAAAATACTTTGCGTTTTAAATATTTTGCATTTAAATAAGATAAGCCTTTTCTGAGATAAGAGTGCACAAACACACAGACAAACAGACAAACCGATATATTCCATGTACAGAGATCGATGAATTATAGCTTTATTATATATACGAATGCAGTATCTTAACACTATGTTAGGTTCCCAGGTACGTTCTGTCTCCGTCTTCCGTTAAGGCACCTTTACCACTTTCCGCCGATAAGTACATACATCTAAGTAACAACATAACATAAAAAAAAACATTTATATTGAACTTAAAACACACTGTATAATTTATTTTTTTCTGCCAAATTCTCCTGTTTAGTTTTCGTGCTTCCAAAGCTCGGCCCTATAATTTAAATTTGACTTTTAAAACACCGCGTCCATCAGTCGTATCAGATTACAATTTAAATTAAATTACACACCAATTTTATGAAATTGGAGAAGTCGAGTAAATAAAACGGTTTAAATAATTTTCACCTTGTCGAAATCGTCGATTGTACAAGTACCAGAGGTCTTCGTGGCGCATTTGACTAGAGGTGGGTTCGATTTCCACTGGGGGAAGGTAACACCACACAGCACAATGTCTCAAAATATTGATTGAAAATGGAGAACGTAGTGTCTTAAAAGGAAGTTCTACGTACTGTACTATATAATAATAGATACAGCATGAAAGTAAAATAAACAAGATCCAGATTAAATAGAAAACCAATTAAAGAAGACAGGATTAGCATCTTATACCCACGACTAGACTAAATTATATATATAAATAAATGCCACTCCACACCATAGGTGTTTCTGTGAAATTAGCATAGAAACAATTTCAATGAGGCCGGTGCGACTGGTTATGGGTTCGATCTCCACTCGAGGAAATGATTTTTTTATTTAAATTTATATTTGAATTTCTTCCATTGATGTCGAGGCGAAGCGTGGCGTTAAGTTCTGCCACTCAACACGCAATGTCTCTAGAATTCGGCAGAAAGTGGGGAACGGAGTACTAAATGAAATATACGCGTTATACAGCATTATAATTGAAGAAATCCTGTTGATTCAGATTAAATAGAAAACAGATATCCTGATTAAATTAAAAAAAACAGGATTAGTACCTTATACCTACGAGTAGTTAGCTTAAATATATAGATCCCACTGCACTATAGGTGTCAAAATGTAAAATTAGCATAGAAACAATTTCAATACAATATATTTATCCCGTAGTGTGAAAATGCGGCTGCGCCCATTAAGATAACTTTGGAACGATTATCGTAAATAACGGTTATAGTTATGGAACATTACAGTGATTCAGAATGTTCGTTTTTGGGGTTGGGGGTTGGGGTTTTGGGTATCGATTGTGTTATGGATTTTTGTATTGATTTGGGGTTGTTTATATATGTAAAAATTGTATCAAATAACTACCAACTTGCGATTGTTTTACTTCGAGATACGAGTGCTAAAACACTCTGTTTTTCATTCCTCGCCCAAGTGATCATATTACGTATTAAGAGAAGCAACGGAACTCTACGTATTCGGGAAAAAATTAAGAACATAACATAAATAATTATTACCCTGAACGAGAATTGAACCTACGGCACTGTCGATACCTGTCCCACTGCTCCAAGATACCCTCAAAATTATTTAATCAGATTTGATAGAAGGGATGCTTGACCTTAGTTTTTATTAAGAAGTTCCGTTACAGCCGTATGTTGAAGAGTCGATCTTTCTATTTAAGTGGAAGTAACAGTTTCTACTTGTTTACACTTGTCACTTTTCTTTGCATTCCTCTTTGATGTATTTTTTAGCTTCACGCTGTATCCCGCACATGACTGGGTAGGCGTGATACCCGGAGACATAGTGTTAACACACTCCGTTCCCATTAAGAGACTACTTTTTCTCACACATTTTTTTTTCACTCTGAATGTGTTGACTTGATCTAGTTTTTAAAGTTTTCTAAAACTATTAAACATTTCTTCTTAAAATTTGTTTGCCTCATACACGTACCTCAAATATACTGCGGAAAGTGGCGGAGTGTGTCAACACTAAGTTACCTCTGCCTACCCAAAGCTTGAAGTGAAAAATAAAACTTTATAATATAAAATTAAAACTTAAATAAAAGGAATGTACAGTATGGGAATGCATTTTCTAATTATAGATTAACTTGCGTCTACGATTACATTAATTGGTGGCGATAGCTTATCACTTCCTCTATTTGATAACAGCATTGACACGATCCAATTATTAACTTATAAGGTAAAGATAGATATATAAGGTAAAGATAGATATAAAGTTTATCTTTATCTTTGTGTCACTTAGTGAAATGTTGCATAGTGATACGAAATAAGAACTTAGTGATATATCACTACTTTCTATATATTTTACTAGAGTATAAAAACTTTGATATAGCTTGATGAGATCGTATGGCTTAGTGGTATGAGCGCTTGGATGGTTACCTAGAGATGCGGATTCGAGTCCCGTTAGTTAGTAATAAATTCTTAGTTTTATTTACAAAACTGAAAATTTAATACTAACACTTCTAAAAAAATTATAGGTATTTCATATAGAATCATTATTAAAACATATGTAACCTAAGCACGAAAAGATTGCGTCAACATTACATATTAGTAACACACTGATATTACTATTGTTTTAACTAATATTTTTAATTATTGTAATTTTCCTACTCTAAGTAGATTCACGGCGTTCAGTTACGTCAATCAACACCAGGTGTAAAACACCTGGTGTTGATTGACTCTGGGTTCCAGTTGTGGGTTGATGTGACATTGCCACCAGAATTCTGTGGAAAATGCGAAAGTTTTATTCTGTCATGAAGAAAAAAATCCCAGGTTTCTCTGTCTATCCTGCTATGTGCGTTATATAGCGTGAAGCTAAAAAACCCGATATTATTATACTACAGGCTGCATTTTAAAATTGTTCTACAAAACCTATATTTATCTGCATTTTTCAATCTTTCTATACCATGTGTTTAGTAGGGAAGACGGGTACTTATCCATTCGAGATGTTTGTTGGCGGGCGAACTAATGGCATTTAGCTAATAATTAATATTTCCTAATCGTATTATTTTTTAATAATTAATATTTGCGAATCTTGTTACTTTTAGCCGAGTAAGTTATATAAGAAAAATTATAAGTAAACAAAATAAAAAATATTTTACTTACATAGATTTTCTGAAACATTAAACAGAAATTTTAAATATCCACAAAAAAGCTAACAAGAGTTACCGTTACAAATCTTGATGAAAACAAAGTGTCTTACTACACTATTCTCTATTCCTATTCTATCATAACGGAAAAAGCAATTGAAAAGAAAAAGAAATAGAAAGTATAAAAAAAACCTCGTGCTATATGCCTTTCCTCTGGTCAAGTGTGTAGACACCTTAACAGTTCGATAACCTCTGATAATGAACGGCGTATACCTGCTAGACTTGCGCTCCATTTATTACGATTTATGGCGAAAACTATCGTTGTATTCAAGAAATATGGTTATATAACAATGTATTGAAATAACTATATAACTGTATTATATAGTTATACTAGCGGCCCGCCCGCGGCTTCGCCTGCGTAAACTACGTTATTATTAATTTCTGTCTCCATGAGTACCTACGTCCTATAAGTGACGTCCATGCAAAATTTGAGATTTCTGGCATTTGTAGTAACGAAGTTTCATACAAACTTTCAACCCCAAAAACAACCCCTTAGGAGTCGAATATTGCAAATTCCCGTCTTAGCGAGCACCTACGTCCTATAAGTAACTCCTATGCAAAATTTGAGATTCCTAGCACATGTAGTTTCTGAGATTTCGTGATGAGTGAGTGACCTTTCGATTTGATATATATAGATTATAAACGCAGAGATAACCTAGTGTCAAAACACTCTGTTTTAGTTATCTTAAAAAAATTATAAATTTGGAAGTTTGTGATGATGGATATATATTATGTTCTATTTTCAAGCAAACACTATAATAAGTTTAAATAAAAGAAATTGGTGTCACTAGTAATGAAATAACACTACCGGTGATGATCATGCTAAATAAGTTTTCAAATTTATTATTGAAATTGATTTTATTAAAAGTTTAATTTAAATTGCTCTTTTTTATCAAAACAATAATATATTCAAAATTTTTGGTAACTCATATAAAATGCATAGCATTTGATAAAATGTCCTCTATATTTGTTTTTATTTTTCGATTAACGATATTTATTAGTTGCAATCGTCAATGCAAATTGTATTCGTTCTATCGCTTCACTATTTGTTTTATTTCGTAGTTGAAGGTGAAAAAACAATTAAAAATAAATCAAATTTGATAATAAAATTGAAGTTTGCAAAAAAAAAATTAAAACCACACTTCTTAATAGTTCTTAGTAGTTAAAGAACAATAAAAACATTCACAACTTTTCGCTTTCGATACTTTTCCTAGGGACCATCGATGTGTTTGTTAAATTTACTTGATAGATATGTTACTGTTAATTTTATACTGGCAAAAAAGGTAAATGTTTATATATATGCAATATTTCTTTTCACGCACCCTGCTATGGGGACACTAGGTTCTCCACTTTAATCAAAATTTTCAAGCCTCCAGAATTCGGCAGAAAGTGAGGAACGGAAGTGTTGTAATGGGAACGGAGAGAATTAAAACTAGGTACCCAGGCCCTCCTTGCCTGTCCTGCTATTAATGGGATACAGCGTGAAATAAAAAACATAATAAAGCTCATGGTATTTTTGTATACATACCTACTAATTTATTTGGTAAATAACCAAAACCCCGCGATAGTTAAGTTTTTGTTTTGTATTTAAACTATCTACTGTATTCATATTTTAGACTACCTTGCATCATCTAAAAATCTAGGCCCAAAAACCACCAGCCTCGACAAAAATAGTCAATTTCCTCCTGGCCATACTGCTACAGTGAGGTTATTAATATTCCCATCAGCCTGCAATCAGAGACATCAAAGAATCCCATTGTTTACTAAGCAGTAAGGAATGCTATCTTTTATTAGACCGACATTTATATAAACAGTACATTTTTTTTTATTCTCACGCTATATTTCGAGGCCGGTCATGGGTCCAATCCTGACCTTTCTTCACTCTGGGAACAACTCGCAATGTCTCGAAAATTGAACGGTGTGCGGCGGAGTGTCATAACACTGGGTTCCCTCTGCCTAACCTGGAATGTCTGAAAATGCATGAAGCTGTTTTTTTTCTCTTCATAATATTTTTCATTATTTTTAATTTATATCAATTTCTTATAAATATTCTAAATTTCTCCACAAAAGTCGTGACTATTTTAAGTTCGTCTATCTGTTCCGTGGATCGCGGTCACCTAAAATAGTCATCATTTAAACTAACAGAACTATTAAATTACTTTTAATGTATTATTTACTTATAGGGCTTTAGTTTAATTATTTTTTAGAATTTTACCCAAAAATGATATCTCATTCCATCGATCTTGGGGGTATAACTTATTTTCATTTTCATCACACGGAAAACTTGGGAAACAGAATGTCCTAACACTAGGTTCCCTCTCCTTACCCAGCTATATAACAAATTATATACAAAATCTAGCATATAATTTCTAAATTATCACCAAACAAGCTAAAGTTACTAAGGTTAAGTACGTACTACACTCGTCATTAGAGGAGAAATTCACAATCTCATGTGCTTTAATAGACAGCTTTCGTTTACAATCAAGACTTACTTAATGGTTACTTATGGAGATATTTTACATGTATGCTATAATTTTTTAAACTATCTCTGGTGTGGGTTCGAATCACGTTGTGGGGATGCAATATCGAGCTATGAAAGCTAATAATAAAATAAGGTTCACGATGTTCTAGTGTTATGACACTCCGTTTTCCACCCAATTATAGAAACATGCGTGTTGAGTGGGAGAACTCGTCTCCGGACTTTTCTTATCTACTAAATTATTATTTTTAGTCCTAAGTGAGAAGCGAACCCACAACTACCACGTTTACAGCCAGATTTACCTACCGCTGCCACGATTCTCGACGGTCTTAACTAAAAAATAATTAATAATAATAAAAATAAATAAAATGATTAATTTTTATATTATTAACGGCGAACGACGGACGAACGGTATAAAACAGAGCAGAAAAATAGAAATTTACTCGTATATGTATTAGAATTATTAACATTATTCCTACCTTTCTTTCTAATAATATATATTATTAATAAATTAAATAATATATGCCTTTATGTAAACAATAGCCGGAAATCACTTAAATATAACTACTGTGTACGGATTGATGTATGACATCATTCAAAATTCACGCAAATAATATGATAAATGTTCTGTTTAATAACATAATTCATTAAAATATTGTTTTTTAGTCAGCTTCACGCTGTATCCCGCACACAGCGGGGTAGGCAGAGGGAACCCCGTGNGTCATCATTTAAACTAACAGAACTATTAAATTACTTTTAATGTATTATTTACTTATAGGGCTTTAGTTTAATTATTTTTTAGAATTTTACCCAAAAATGATATCTCATTCCATCGATCTTGGGGGTATAACTTATTTTCATTTTCATCACACGGAAAACTTGGGAAACAGAATGTCCTAACACTAGGTTCCCTCTCCTTACCCAGCTATATAACAAATTATATACAAAATCTAGCATATAATTTCTAAATTATCACCAAACAAGCTAAAGTTACTAAGGTTAAGTACGTACTACACTCGTCATTAGAGGAGAAATTCACAATCTCATGTGCTTTAATAGACAGCTTTCGTTTACAATCAAGACTTACTTAATGGTTGGTTGCTGATATATTTTACATGTATGCTATAATTTTTTAAACTATCTCTGGTGTGGGTTCAAATCACAATATGGGAATGCAAGATAAGAAAAAAATCAGTATATCCCATTATTTTAGAGACCTTCTAGTCTCTATTCCCCATTTCCACACAATTATAGAAATGGCGGAATTCAACATCGGAATTTTTCTTGTTACTAGAGGGAGGAATTCAAAATAATTCGTTTTCCTAAGTGAGAAGCCACAACTACCTCTCTTACAGCCAGACTTGCCTCTCGTTCTGTTTAATAATTTATTAAAATATTGTTTTTTTTAGTATTTCTCATATTGGAGAAAGGATTATATTGAGGAAGGGATTTTAAAAGGTGCAAGTTCCAATTCCGATACCTTATAGTTTTCTATATGTTAAGTTATGCAACCTTAAACTCGTAAACTTCATATTGTAATTACTTCCACATTTTCATCTCATATATCTATGTATTTCTTTTTTATTTTTTTTATATATTTATTATATAACTATATGTATATATATATGTGTATGTATGAAACAACTATATATTTTATATAGTATGTATATGTATATCGACATATATATTTGTTTTAATTATGTATTTATATATTGTAATATAATATGTGTATTTTGTTTTGCTTGTGCTAAATAAACTAAATGTTTAAAGTAATAACTTAATTGTACTATGATCTCACCCGCTACTCGTAACTCATCCACTTCCACTGGTTGGCTGGAAGAGATCTCTTATAGAGATAAGTCCACCTTTGCCAACTAAATGTATTTTATTGTTTTCTTATGTATATTTTGTGCAATAAAGAATATTATATGTTTGTACATTTTTTAAACTAACTCACTAAAAAACTTCTTTTTACGTCACTTCCGAACTCAAGTAAGTGCGACGCCATTCAACAACAGTATCTCGAATTCTAACTCTTAAAAGCTTATTAAGAAACCATTTAAAGTAATTACGCGGAAAGTGAAAAGGTAATTCAATTCAATTCAATTCAATTTAATTCAACAGTGCTCTCTTGTAAATTGATATAGAATACCTACTAATTATACAATTAAGTCGCAGACGGTTCTTCTTAATTACAGTTCCCTCCCGTTGACACCCTTTTAAATGTTTTAATTCATTAATTGTTTCTGTGGACTTGGTAACGGAGAAACGTAAACTGCATTTTGTATTGTATTATGTATTTAAATTGATGGGTGTGCATTTTTTTTAATAAATTTTACTGAAGTATATGGTAATAGGTAAAATTTTTTGTTGGGAAGATGTTAGACAGATTTTGGAACTGTGTTCCTGGCATTGCCTTGACTGCCTAGTGAAGAAATAAAAAATATTAAATACCTAATTTCCTCGAGTGAGAATCGAATACACAACCTGTCACGTTTACATTGACACTGTGCCCCTGCGCTACGACTGACCTTAAAAAATAGAATATGTCAAAAATATATAATATCTTTAAAAAATTCCTATTTAAAAAAATCATTATATTTTCAACTTCAATATACGTCCAGCATTCAAATCCGTACAAGGTACGTCTCCCATGCTCTTTGACGTTGTAGATACGTCACAGGCACAGGACAAAGGGAATCGTCAAACATGAATTGGATCTGACAATTTCACTAACTTTACAAAGCTGTCGGTTAGAAATGTTTGTTTTGTCGTATATATCTTGGAAAGGTTGATATTTTAACGTTTTTTTTTAAATATTTCATAATAATATGGTTAAGAGTTTTATTTATTGGATTTTTACGTCTTTTTATACGTCGTCTCTCTCTTTTCTCTTATTTTTTACGATGCTTTCAATAAGGATCAAAACTTTCTGAGATTAGCGTGTACTACCAAACAAACTCTTCCTTTTCTTTATTTTATAATATATAGGACATGATAATAATAATAATTTCAACAAAACAATTAATATATTACTTATTCTGATTCTAATATCTAGGAAACAAATATGTAGAGACCCGACAAACAGGTACCGCCTCTAAGCCTCGTACTTCCCTAAGTAGTTTAGTAAAGTTTAGTTTCAGTTTTTTAAGTCAGTTTAGTTCAATTTTTTAAAGTGTTTAGTCTTACATGCCGAGACCGCCCTTATGTAAAAAACACGCTGTATCCCGCATATAGCAGGGTAGACAGAGGCAACCTAGTGTTAATACACTCCGTTCCCAACTTTCCGCCGAATTCTGGAGTCATTACGTGTTGACACCAGATCGAAGAAATGAAAATATAACTTTAAATAAGTATTTAATTTCCTCGAGTGGGGATCGAACCCACAACTAGGCACGACTGGCCTATATCAATATGGTAAAAGAACACGTAAATTTGATGCGTGCGGTCTACCGTATATAAAATAGCCCATTCGTCACGATTTGGTCCTGAATTTTAACTATATTGAAGATATATCTTGGCTGGAATAGAAGAGTTTTAATATTAATTATTTATATTAAGTAAGATCTTAGGTGAATTACGTTTTTTTATATGTGTATGTATGTATGTCTGTGGCATCGTAACTCCCGAACGAATTACCCGTTGACTTTTGAAAGGTGACTTAATCAAAAATGTTCTTAGCCTTTTGTGTCAGGGGCGGTCAGGTTTATTGATTTGAATGGGTTAATTTGAAAATGTTAACTTTAGGGGAGGTAGTAGAGAGGTCTGAAAAGACAGAAGAGAGAAGTGTGAAAACACTCTGTTCTGCGCTTTCTATACACTAGAAAGTTTGAACTTGCATTACTATTTTAATTAAAAAAATCTATTATATCAAATATTACTATTTTTAAAGTCCCTTCCAGATTCGTATAACAATATGTAGGTAGATACTAGAAAGGTATGCAGGAACGCAGCTCGAGTGCGTCGATTATAGTAGTAATGGCGAGTAATGGCTACGTGAGAGGCAGTTGCAAATGAATTCAGATCCCGTAACAATTAAATATTTAATTTGGCTTTGTCTGTTGTCTGTATGTTGAGTGGAGTGTTGAATATTTGATATTTTGTATTGGGACAGTGATTGTGGTTCAGCAACTTATTACAAAAATTAAGTTATTAAAAAAAAAGAAAAAAAATAATATGCATTTTAATTTCTTTACTCTGGTGACGAAGCAAAAGTGGAGAACGGAGGGTGTTAACAGTGTAGGTTACCAAGTTCCCTTTGCCTACCCAGCTATATACAGCTAAAAAAGAAGCGCGAAGCTAAAAAAATGTAATAAATAATTTTAAAAACCATGATTCACTCCTCATTTCCTGTCACTAGTAGGACTTTAGAGATTGAATAAACCGCAAGGTTCCGGCTTTAGCCTGAACTACGACAACTAAAGCCGTTCAAAGTTTTGTTATTAATTTTTGGAAAATTATTCTTGGAAATACAGACAAAAATAAATATAAAAAAAATATAATAAAAAAATATTTAATTTATAATTTTAGCACGCGATTCTCGAATATTTGGCAGTGCATGGGGAACGGAGTGTCTAAACACTAACTGCCTTTTTTTACCCTTAATGTATACTTATTTAATGTTAAATTATACTAACATCGTCATATCAAGACAACTAAAACAAACAAGTAAAGATCCTGGCAGTAACCTTGCTTCGAACTAACCTTGGTTAGATGAGTCCAGACACCAAGGTCGTCCACCACCAGGTTCTATTCTACCTGCACATTGCACATTTGAAAAGTAATATTATGTTATTTTATTATTTATGTTATGTTTGAACTACATATATGAATATTGGTTTAATTTTATTTGTAAAAAATTGATTAATTATTATTTTGCTATAGTTACTTTTATACATTTAATAAATCGTTAATATTTTTTTTTCGAATGGCCCACTCATTCTAATTAAAACCAAACCCTCTGGTAACAAGACATTAAAAATTCGGTGAAAAGTGGAAAACGAAGTGTTTTAACACTAGTTTCTCTCTGCCTACCATGCTATATGCGGAATGCAGCGTGAAATTGAAAAAAAATAGATAAAAATTAAATTTAATTAAATCAGCTTCACGCTGTATCCCGCACTCAGCAGAGTAGGCAGAGGAAACCTAGAGTTACTTACTCCGTTTCCAACTTTCAGCGGAATTCTGGACAGTAAATAATCAATTTTAAATGAAAAACATACAGTCGGACAGGTAGGAACTGTAGGTATAAATAGATACAGAGATCAAGAGATTAGCTCGACCTGCGCGTGTAACGTGACCCAGTGTCAGTGAAACTGACCTATTATGTCAGTGTCCCATGACGATGATCTTTGACATTTGATGAAGTGATAATATAAATATATAAAATATATGTACATATATATAATACTAATATAAATATTTTTTAAAGGATTGAATTCGATTTGTTATAATTTTTTTATCTTCTTTGGCTAGTAGCTTAAAAACAATACAAAATTATTATAACAATATGTATACTGAGCCTGGCCATCACTACTGTTACTATTAAAAATAAACAAAACATCACTTTTGAATTTGGAATCTGTCATTTTTATACGATTGTTGTCAATTGTCATTGTGTTTTCTTATTTTCGCGCCAATATATTGTAAAATATTTTGTGATATTAAAATGGAGTGGTGTGATAAAGAGAACCGAATCACTGTGATTGCATTACATTTTACATAAAGTAGATATATAAGTGTTGTGAAAAATAAACAAATGTCATCTTTCACTTTGAACCTAAGACAGAGTCTCGAAAATTGGGCGGTGCGTGAGAAATGGAGTGTCTCAACACTAGCTATCCTCTGCTTTGTCGTGCCATTTTATAAAAGAAGCTTGAAGCTGCTTTAATTTTATTATGGTTAAAAGTAATTCATTACCTTTATGAAAGAAGTTAGAACAAAGCGTATTATGTGTGTCACAAAACAAAGTTTACTAACTGTGTCGTACTTGTGAGTATCTCACCTCGTTATAGCGAAAGTTTTCTAATTATTTCTGTTTATATAGTAATTATAGTATCTGTAATATATTTTTATAGCTCATAGTATTGTAGATGGATGAGATTTATCATCTATTCTAGGACTTTAGGATATTTTTATTAAATAAATATCATTAGACAAATTAAAGAGAAATTTAAAGTTGTCATATTATGTTATTTATTATTTTTCTATACATATTGTTTACAAAATATTGAAGTTAAAGGCATAAACAAGTGCAATCTTATTTCCTGTGTTAAACATAACTATGGGATAGCAAGACTCCTGGCTTTCCGCCCAAATTTCAAGACGTTAAGAGTCATGGTGACCTTAAAAAATATATATGCAAATTAGTAGAACTTCTCTTAATCTAATACAAAACAATAAATTACTTAATCTAACTCAAAATAAAAAACAAGAAAATAATAATAAATTTTCTTTTACAGCGCGTACGCACGTTCACAACGGCTCTCGACGAGCTAGCATCTCGAGTCCAAACAGCGGAAGCAGCTCGTGCATCATGGAGGGCTCCAGGAGATGCAAGAGACGCCCGAACCCAGCTGGACGCTGTGTCCAGGGCGAGAGCTCAACTACCACCCTTGAAACGGGGAGTGGACGAACTAAGAGCACAAGCCCAGGCCATGGCAAGGGATAATATACAACTGCCGGAGCACTTGGTCGCGAGGCTCGATGAGTTGAATACGAGGTGAGTTTTTAGATTTTGTAAGGTATTTTGTAATTACGAATTGAAATTCAGAGCCCTTAAGCTCATCTTCCATTCCCTTCTTAAAATGAGGTTTGGACGAACTAGGGAGACAAGCTTAAGTCATGACTATACTGGGCGATACAAGGTTCCCTGAAAGACTTAAACATGNTTCATTTCCTGTCACTGGTAGGACTTCAGAGATTGAATAAACCGCAAGGTTCCGGCTTTAGCCTGAACTACGACAACTAAAGCCGTTCAAAGTTTTGTTATTAATTTTTGGAAAATTATTCTTGGAAATACAGACAGAAATAAATATAAAAAAAATATAATAAAAAAATATTTAATTTATAATTTTAGCACGCGATTCTCGAATATTTGGTAGTGCGTGGGGAACAAAGTGTCTAAACACTAACTTCCTTCTTTTTACCCTTAATGTATACTTATTTAATGTTAAATTATACTAACATCGTCATATCAAGACAACTAAAACAAACAAGTAAAGATCCTGGCAGTAACCTTGTGTCGAACCAACCTTGGTTAGATGAGTCCAGACGCCAAGGTCGTCCACCACCAGGTTCTATACCTGCACATTGCACATTTGAAAAGTAATATTATGAGATTTTATTATTTATATTATGTTTGAGCTATATGAATATTGGTTTAATTTTATTTGTGAATAATTGAATAATTATTATTCTGCCATAGTTACCTTTATACATTTAATAAATCGTAAATATTTTTTTTCGAGTGGCTAACTCATTCTAATTAAGACCAAACCTTAACACTAATTTCTCTGTGCCTATTATATGCAGAATGCAGCGTGAAATTGAGAAAAATAAGATAAAAATAAAATTAAATTAAATTCCCCTTAAAAACCCTTCTGTGTGCGGGATACAGCGTGAAGATGTACAGCTGTGGCAGAGGGAACCTAGAGTTACTCACTCGGTTCCCCACTTTCCGCGGAATTCTGGAGGCTAAATAATCAATTTTAAATGAAAAAACATACAGTCGAACAGGTACTGTAGGTATAAATAGATACAGAGATCAAGAGATTAGCTCGACCTGCGCGTGTAACGTGACCCAGTGTCAGTGAAACTGACCTATTATGTCAGTGTCCCATGACGATGATCTTTGACATTTGATGAAGTGATAATATAAATATATAAAATATATGTACATACATATAATACTAATATAAATATTTTTTAAAAGATTGAATTCGATTTGTTGTATTTTTTTTATCTTCTTTGGCTTTTATAACAATATGTATACTGAGTCTGGCCATCACTACTGTTACTATTAAAAATAAACAAAACATCACTTTTGAATTTGGAATCTGCCATTTTTACACGATTGTTGTCATTGTGTTTTTTTATTTTCGCGCCAATATATTGTAAAATATTATGTGATATTTAAAAAAAACGGAATCTCTGTGATTGCATTATATAAAGTAGATATTGAGCCAAATACAATTTTGAACATCCCAATCCTCAATTAGTGCTGTGAAAATAAACAAATGTCATCTTTTACTTTTAACCTAAGACAGAGTCTCGAAAATTGGGTGGTTCGTGAAAAATGGAGTGTCTCAACACTAGCTTTCCTCTGTTTTGCCCTGCCATTTAAAAAAAAGCTTGAAGCTGCTTTTTTAATTTTTATTATGGTTAAAAGTAATTCATTACCTTTATGAAAGAAGTTAGAACAAAGCGTATTATGTGTGTCACAAAACAAAGTTCACTAACTGTGTCGTACTTGTGAGTATCTTACCTCGTTATAGCGAAAGTTTTCTAATTATTTCTGTTTATATAGTAATTATAGTATCTGTAATATATTTTTATAGCTCATAGTATTGTAAATGGAAGAGATTTATCATCTATTCTAAGACTTTAGGATATTTTTATTAAATAAATATCATTAGATAAATTAAAGAGAAATTTAAAGGTATCATATTGTGTTATTTATTATTTTTCTATACATTTTCTCTACAAAATGTTGAAGTTAAAATAATAATCAAGTGAAATCAAGTGATCTCCTGTATTTGACAAAGGTGTAGGATATAGCAAATAGCAAGACTTCTCATTTTCCGCCCAAATTTCAAGACGTTACGAGTCACGGTGACCTTAAAATTGTATCCAAATTAGTAGAACTTCTCTTAATTTAATACAAAACAATAAATAACTTAATGTAACTCAAACAAAAAAATAAGGAAATAACAATAAATTTTATTTTACAGCGCGTACGCACGTTCACAACGGCTCTCGACGAGCTAGCATCTCGAGTTCAAACAGCTGAAGCGGCTCGTGCGTCATGGAGGGCTCCAGGAGATGCAAGAGACGCCCGAGCTCAGTTGGATGCTGTGTCCAGGGCGAGAGCTCAACTGCCACCCTTGAAACGAGGAGTGGACGAACTAAGAGCACAAGCCCAGGCCATGGCAAGGGATAATATACAACTGCCGGAGCACTTGGTCGCGAGACTCGATGAGTTGAATACGAGGTAAGTTTTTAGATTTTGTAACTAACTAAGGGGACAAGCTTAAGTCATGACTATATTGCATATACCTTGCATAGCCCATGCAAGGTTCCCTAAATGACAGCTCTGGGCTCAAAAAACATACATTATTTTTTTTAGAACTAAGTTAAAACATACACTAAGCAAAATACGTATAAGCAAAATCTACAGTTTATCAGATAATAAAAAAATGCATTACTTTTATTCCAGGGTATCAGCACTAAGTTCAGGAGGAGAGGAACGAGCACGTCAGCTCGCGGGAGTAGCGAGGGACGGAGGTGCTGGAGCCGCTCAGGGCTTCTTAGCCGGTTCAGTACTCCCACCCTGGGAGAGAGCTGTGACACCTGCCAATGTGCCGTATTATATTGAGTATGTATTTGTTTACTATCATTCTAAAATATACTAAGGTAGACAGAGAGGATCCAGTCTCCCACATGCTGCCTAATTTTTGGTACAATGTCAAATGCACAATGTTGCCATGCTGGGACTGGCAACAGTAATATAACTTTTCTTTATAATCTATAAAGTTTTATTAAAATTTTATTTGCATCTCGATTATCTCTTAAAAAAAGAAAATACATGACGACGACAACAAATTAAACAGAGAACCATAGAATTTATTTTTCTATAGTCCAACTTAAAATTAACTAATTTATTTCTCTATTCCTTTTAGCCACGAATTGGAAACCACTCACTGGGATCATCCGAAGATGATCGAACTGATGAACTCCCTCGCCGACCTGAACGAAGTCCGCTTCTCCGCGTACAGAACTGCTCTAAAGCTTAGAACTGTACAGAAGGCTTTATGCAGTGAGTTGATTTATATTTTATTGGATTGCTACCTTTGCTTGTGTGGTCAAAGGGAAATAATTTGGAGTTGTGACAAACAATACATAACTTGTTTTAGGAAGTCTAGGTAACTGGTCGCAGGAACATTGATTGGGTTACATCGAAACTTTGGCTTTTTTTTCTGACTAGACTGAGGGAACCTGGGAACCTATTGACTTTTCGGTCCTATTAAGATACTTCCGTTTCCCAATTTCCGCCGAATACTGAAGGCATATTGAGTGGCGGAACACAACGCCGCGCTTTGTCTCGTTACTAGAGCGAGGAAAAGAAAATATTAAATATTTCCTTTCCTCGAGTAAGAATCGAACCACAACCTGTCAAGTTTACAGTCAAGTTTGATTAGATAAAGAAGATGGTAATAGAAATTAAAGAGGCAACCTAACAAAGACGGAAAAAGAAAAACATAGTGTTGCATCACTAAATTAAAAAAAAAAAACAATATATCACACGTATCTACTGTTTTTATATCTAGATCTAGAAAGATACGAGTCGGTTAGCGGTTTTCCAAGCGGCTTCACGGTAATGCTACTGTGACCGCAGTCATTTGATACTGCAGCGACAAGTTCGCGAGTCGCGTCCAGCTTTTCCAAGTTCACTTTCTATAATGCTTATTTTAATAGAAACTATTAAATAGATTTTGTTTTCTTTAATTTTATTCCGTCTTCTTGCATACCACGGAAAATGTAAGAGTAATACACTTTGTTCTCCTATTTCCTTCCTATTTCGGGACGTTCCCTTTTGGGAGCGGTTTTTTTATCGAAATTATCTTTTTGGAAAAGGTGAACTATCCAAGGTTATTAATTTTTCATAGGTATCCACGCACTTCTGGAGAGCTCCAGAAAGAAAAAGAAAATATATATATGTTATTATACATACAAACAAACTACAATTTTTTCCCTTCTTTAGTTGACAGACATCAAGCGGTTTATTTATTGTTTTTAATTATTTCATTTTTCAGTGCATATGCTACAACTACCATCGGCATTAGAAGCGTTCGACTCCCACGGACTCCGAGCTCAGAACGACAGACTCATAGATATACCGGACATGATCACTGTTCTCACTTCTTTGTACGAGGTAAATTGTGGCTGAAATCTCTGTTCTCTTCTCTCAGTTCCCGCTTATAGTAGGGTTCCCGCTTCTAGTAGGGTTAGCAAAGGGAATTTACTGTTAAGACAATCCGTTCCCCACGCCTCATTTTCGAGACATTGCGCATTGACAGGCTGGACTCGACATAGCGGTTTGTCTTGTTACCATAACGAGAAATGAAATTAATTCATTTCCCAAACAGGAAATCGAAACCATAACCACCGCGCTTACAATCAGATATTACACCTCTGTACCTCGTAGTATCTTAATGTAGGCAACCCTATGTTTTAATATATTTAACCTGAACTTAAAGAAAAGTAATTTTAATTTTCTTATTTACAGGTGATTGCAGCGGAAAATCCTAGTCTAGTAAATGTGCCACTGTGTCTAGATTTGTCCATCAATTGGTTACTAAATGTGTATGACAGTCAGAGGACCGGGCAGATTAGAGTGTTGAGCTTTAAGGTGGGCCTCGTGCTGCTCTGTAAGGGACATTTGGAGGAGAAATATAGGTAAGTTTCTATTTGTTTTTTTATATATATTAAAAATATGTTTTTGGGTAAATTAACATATATCTATGTAGGTATGAATTATTAAGTATTTAAGAAAATTTATTTTAGAAATGCCATTCCATTCCATGAAATATTTATATGTACAATATGTATCAAAAAGTGCGAAATGTTAAAAAAAAGTAAAAAAACTGGAAAAAAATTTGACAATTGTTAACTAAAAATATGTTTTCCAGATATTTATTCCGCTTGATCGCTGATCCATCTTGTCGCGCAGACCAAAGAAAATTAGGACTTTTACTACACGACTGTATTCAGGTATGTTAAAAGATGAATCTTTTATTAAGGAAGCTCATCATTTCATTCAGCTTTCATTCAGCTCATTTTATTGAAGAACCATATCCCGTATTTTGCAGAATTGGCAGAGAGAATTTAATGTCAAGACACTCTTTTCTCTAGTTGTCGCACGAAGTTGAGACATTGTGCGTCGTGCCAGAGCAAGAAACTGAAAATAATTAATTCTCCCGAATTGGAATTGAACCCTTATTCATTATCCTAAGAGTCAGATAGACTCTCCTTCTTCACCTTCGGCTTTGAAACATTAATTAATTAAACTTAACAACTAAAAAATTAAACAACTAAATTATTAATATAATAATATGTTTCATCCAGGTACCAAGGCAGTTAGGTGAAGTAGCGGCTTTTGGCGGTTCCAACATAGAGCCGTCAGTTCGAAGCTGCTTCGAGCAAGCCTCCGTCGCCACTAAGGAAGGGAATAGAGGCAGTACGCTGGATAGAAAAGCTGGTATGTGCTTGTATTTAATTAAAATTTGTAAATTATGCGAAAAGTGGAATTAATATAAATGTTTTTTATAACACTGAGTTAGATTTTATTATTTATTAATGTTGGATAATGAAAATATCTGTGTCGAAAGCTTTCATTTACATCTCCCCATATTTTATAGAGATTTAAAAAGTATATGAACGAACTAAAACTAAAACTGTAATCAGTTAGGACAGTGTTAAAACCATGAAATATGGCATCTACCAATCTCCCTATTTATATCTTCTTCTTTAACCTTCCAGGCGAGAAAGAGAAAGAAGACAAAGAGAAGACTCTAGAACGAGACGCAGAAGGTCAACTCCAGTACATAGAAGCTTTCCATTTCCTCCAATGGCTGCAAAAAGAACCTCAGTCCATGGTGTGGTTACCAGTTTTGCATAGATTGGCGGCGGCTGAGAGTGCTAAACACCAAGCGAAGTGTAACATTTGTAAGGAATATCCGATAGTGGGCTTTAGGTGAGTTAAAATTTCAGTTTTATTCGGTATGGTTGTAGGTTCTATTTTTACTTGTAGGAATGTATGAGTATCTTTTTTCTCGCTCTAGGCTCTAGTATAATAATGACTCGCAACGTTTCGAAAATTTAATGGTGCGTGGAGAACGGAGGTGTTTTAACTCTAGGTTCCCTTTGCCTACCCTACTATAATATGCAGGTTTTTTCAGATACCGATGCCTGAAGTGCTTTAACTTCGACATGTGCCAGAACTGCTTCTTCAGTGGACGTAAAGCAAAGAACCATAAACTAACTCATCCCATGCAGGAATATTGTACTGCTGTAAGTTATATTTTATTTCTACTGGCCATTTATTTTAAGTATAGTAGTTTGAAAAATATTTTTTAATAATTTGATCAATTAAGTCATAGTTTGGCGCATGCGTGTAAAAATATGTAACTAAAAATCTGACCTTGGGTTATTTTTTTTATTTTGAAAAGACATACAGTGTTCCAAAAAAAAGTATATTATTTTAAAATAAATTTTCAAGCTTTATTTTTATGGTTTTGTTTTCTTTTCTGATTATATAATTTAACCAGTAGAAAAAAATATATATAAATCAAATACTGTCAGTACAGTTTACAGTCAGTCTCAGTGCAGTTTACTGTCAAATATAAATAAATAATTATTCCCCTTACAGACCACATCGGGCGAAGACGTCCGCGACTTCACAAGAGCTCTTCGTAATAAGTTCAAATCCGCTCGCTACTTTAAGAAACACCCTCGAGTTGGATACTTGCCTGTGCAGACTGTTCTTGAAGGTAAAGATATATATTTAGTTTCACGTTTTATCACGCATATATTCGGGATACAGCGTGACAAAATAATAATGAATGTTTCTTTTGTTTTTCTGTTATGTGTTTTGTGGTGTTAATTATTATCATTGATTATTTTCTTTATCGTTGAGGTATTCTGGAGGGCAGTCGTGGCGCAGGGGCACAAAGTGGCACGACTGGTTGTAGGTTCGATCTCCACTCGAGCAAATTCAGGAAATTTGATATTAAAGGCAAAGCGCGGCGTTAATTTCCGCCACTTACCACGCAATGTCTCCATAATTCGGCGGAAAGTGGGAGCTCTGTTCGGCCCTATCTTGCTGTGTGCGGGATACAGTGTGAAGCTAATATTTTTTTTCTTATAGATAGAAACAGAAAAAAATATCTATTAATATATATCTTTCTATATTTCAGGCGACGCCCTAGAATCCCCAGCTCCTTCCCCGCAACACGGTGCGGGCGCGTCCGCGGACGATATGCACTCGCGCTTAGAGCTGTATGCGTCTAGACTCGCACAAGTGGAACTTGGTGCGAGAGCTGGTGATACTCCTGATAGGTGGGTGGAAATTTGGTGGTTTTGGTTTGGTTGGTTTGGGCTTGTAAAATTTTGCAATGATTGTTTTATAATCTTGTATGTATGTAATTAATTATGAATTAAGATTATGCAAATATATTTTTTCCCCTCAGTGACGAAGAACATGCTCTCATAGCACAGTACTGTGCGTCTCTAAACGGAGCTCCTGAAGCTGAAGGCGACGACGCGCCTCGCTCGCCAGTACATGTCGTTTCCGTGATACATAGGGAACAGAGACATGAACTTGAGGCCATGATACGGTATGAGATTAGCAACTAACTGTAAAATATTGAAATTATGTATAAAATTTGAAGGTAGCATGAACGCTCTAAAAAGACGTTAGTATGGATTTGAACTGGTACTGTCCAAGTACCAGATTTCACAAGATTTCACAAAAGTTACTTAACCAAATCTCATAAACTGAAGAGCCCAAAAGCGTTGATCATATTCATAAGGACATATTGCTTAATGATTATCACATTTTTATACATTTTCTACAGTAAATCACAGAGTTTTCTATTTCTATATTACTATCTTATTTCCATTGCAGGGAGTTAGAAGAAGAGAATGCTAGTTTACAAGCGGAATACGAAAGGCTGAAGGCTAAACAAACACCAGGATCTACTCCAGAAGAGCAACATGCTATGGGCGATAACAGAAACGCACCTGTTGATCAGGTTAGTTAATTTCTTGGTACAATAAAAAATAATGACGTATTTATATTATTAATTTATCTCTATTAGTATTCAAAACACAAACTTCTTATTTTAATTACCTGCCCTTAATTCTAATTTTTTCAAATACTTCGATTTTCGCAACATCCTCATAAAAAACCTTTTTGAACACTAACCTAACTTATAGCCTTTTTTTTTTCAATATTTCATAAGCAATATGAATTTCACTTTCCAGGACATGATGGCGGAAGCTCGTCTCCTCCGTCAGCACAAAGGTCGTCTCGAGGCTCGGATGCAGATATTAGAAGAACATAACAGACAATTGGAGGCCCAGCTGCAACGCCTGCGTAGATTACTTGATGATGTGAGTGTTTTGTCAATTTTAATATTGTATTCAACTAAACGCTTCAAGTACGGTTACCATAACCACTGACCGTTTCTTTATCCGTTTCCAATTTTTATAGACGTTGCATTTTATTTTATCAACTCTGGATTATAAAAATGTTTTTTTTTTACTGGTTACGATGTACCCCGCATATAGCAGATAAAGCAAAAGTAACTTGGGTACATAGTGTTAGGATTTTACGTTCCCATTATGACACTTCCGTTTCTCACTTTCCGCCGAATTTGTAATATTCCTCGTTACCACAGCCAGAAAAATTAAAATATTAAATATATCATTTCCTCGAGTTGAAATTGAATCCATAAACGTGTGGGCTTACAGTCGCACGGCTTAGAACGATCCATGAACCTCAATTTGTAATTGTCTCCGAATATATAATATACAAAATAAAATATATGTACTAAAGCTTATTTATATTCGTTTTCAGCCGGGGACAGGAGCTCAGGGCTCCCCGGGCGCCCGTACTGGTACTCTACAGACTCGCTCGGTCACCGCTAGCCAGTTAGCTACGGATTCACCTGCTAAGCTGCATAACGGATTGTATCATGATAACGGTTAGTATGTTAATTTCATGTATTGTTCAAATATATTTAGCTGAATTTGAAGCTCTTCTAAGTTATTTAATCATACAGCCAGAATGAAAATTACAACATCTATAATATAAATGTATGACATAGTTTTCATATTATATACATATTCCCGCCAAAAAAACAAATTCAACAACAACTTCAAATTGATAATGAATATAAAATGACGACCAAATTGAAAAAAAATCCCAATCTTTACATAGTTATTACATTCCAAAATATAATATATATAACATATAAAAATAAAACATAATAAATAATTCAAAAAATAAGAAAACATAACCAAAAATGACAATTTACCACAAGATGGCGGTCGCGAGCGCGAGGGGCGCGAGGAGCGTCCGCCGCCGCCGCCGCACGCCGTGCACTCACTCATGCACTGCGCAGGTTAGCGGGTACAATGCTCAAATAGGGTTACCAGTGCTAAATTATATTGTTGTTAATTATTTTTTATTAATTTTTGTGTAGATTAACACTTATTAAAATTATTTTTGAGTTCTCTAATAATAAATCAATACAAAGTTAGAGAGCAATTACTAATCTTAATTGTTAATTAAATCAAAAGAAGTTAGATATTTCTTTTTCTAGTTTAAAAACATTATGTTTAAATTAGTGCAAATTTTGAATATGGATAAAATTCATCTTAATTTTTTTTTTCTCTTTTAATTTAATAGATTGTTATTTTATTTAGAAAATAAAGTTGGAATATATTTTTGAATATATAAAATATTCAATTATAACTAGTTGACTGGTAAATACTACCCTAATATTGAGCATTCGTTGTTAGAGGAATGTCGTCGTTTTTTTTTTCGCTTTTTTACAGATTGTTGTCTCAACTCATATTCGTTATTTTATTTCAGTTGCAGTGTTCGTCTGTTTAATAGTTATTTTAATACATTTTTGGTTTTTTTTATTAATGCATGAATATTGCATGTATTTTTGTCATAGTGGTCATTGATTTTTGTCATATTTCAATTGTTTTGAGGAATAATAATGTTTTCTCTTTTTCTGCAAACCTAACAGGACGTATACCTTGAGGTACAGTATCGTAATCGTTTTATAAAAAATATTTTTTGATGGTTAATATTGAAGAAACTGACATTATTGATGTAACAATTTTTTACATATTTTACACACTTACATTCATTAAGCTTGTGCGAAAGTGTATGAACATGAAAATCAGAAAATAAAACTATTTCAAGATAATATTAGGTTTATAACACAATATAGAAATTAAAGTCTTGCACGAACGCCTGAGACTGCCACCTCAAAAACCTCATCGCAAACTGACATTCACTTCAAAACGTGACATTATTTTCATCACTTATGTATAGAATATATAAGTAAGTTAAAAAAACACATTTACTTAATATATTTTTTCTTTATAGATGACCTGGGCCGAGCTGTCGAAGAACTAGTATCTGTTATGACTGAGGATCAAAACTCCAATTCCAACTCACCACCTCAATACAACGGTAAAGAAGAAAAAAAATAACTTCGCGAACATTCTTCGAACGCGCTATGGTGCTAAAGCAAATGTTGCCAATAAAAAAATGCAACATTTGTTTTTATTGCTGTGGCAACATTTGAATTACCATTATAATATATATGAAAAATATAAATAACATTTATATAGTCTGTAAACTTTTGAAAAAGTAATAAGGAAAATAGGCTTTATGCACACTGCACTGATTGACAAATCCCTACTAATTTTCGACTCATCACTAACTTACCTGCACGTGCTTATCTGTACCGGAGCTTACTTCATAACATAACACTAATATCACGTGGTATCGAACGTGGTTATTTTGGTTAATCGAACCTACATGTTGTATAAAACAACGAATTTAACGAAAGCGACAGCTCCCACTACAAGGTATATTTAAAATTGAGTAATTATTAACTTAAATAACTATCATATAACTGTCTATCAAATAAATATTCTATTTAAATTATTTAAGTGAAATTAAAGTATTCTATAAGCGATTATTAAAGTTCTTAAGTATTTAACAATAATTAATAAACATTCCCGTGAAGTTCCTCCATATAATCTTTAGAATATTACATGATATTTCCCTTGTGTAACTTCGGTTAACCGAATAAAACCATAAGACTTGGTATTACCACAGATATAAAATATATCGAACCGTGCTTTCTAATACTTCCCAAAACGAGTCCATTGTTGTACAGCTTCGAGCTGAGCAATAGATGATGTCGGTTCGAGACGATGACGTATGCAACGCTTATTGTATAGATAAGGGCATGCCGTTGTTGCAGTACGTATCGTGATTGAGTCCTTGCTATTTAACATCGATAAAAATGATGAAAATATACAGTGACAGCTGCCAATATCCAAATATATCACAATTAAAATATAAAAAAATATTTATATATATTAATCGAATATATTGAACTCAGTTCAGTTACCTGATTATGGCATTCCGATTATGTTATCATCAATAATTAATTAAAAACAATAAATGACAGCTGTCAATTTCCTAACCTATAAATATGTCAAGAAATTCATTATATTACTAAGAAATTCATTATATTATTTATATTTTTAATATTTCCCTTGGTAATTCAAATGTTGTTAAAGCGAAGCGATCCAACGAAAAAGACATTGTAACGAGAGCATTTACATAAAAATTGTACCAAATTCATCAAATACTTGATAGAAGTTTTTTTTTAATTAATTATATTTTAAATACATATCTTACATACATATTAGTACAATTACAATTATCATATCACGTCTTGTAAATTGCCATATCATTTGCTGTTTTTGACACGTGTATAAAATGTCACGTACATATATAAAGCGTTTGCCTTTTCTGAATTGTCTCTACCACAAGTTGTTTCACGTCACATCACTACCGAGATAATCGAGTTACTATTTAATCGCACGGTATTGATAATCGATTTTAACGAATCAAACTCTTGGTAGAGACGAATAACCGATGTATCGTTTTCGATTCGTTTCTAAGGCAGCTTGAAGGGCTAAAGCTTTAAATATCACAAAGTTAGCTTTAATATACCCTATGTTGACATTAGCTCTGGTACATTTCGGTATCGAGGCCTACGTTCTAGTGGAAAGTGTATTGTTATTAGATAAACCAGTTTTCATACAATATTATGCCACTCGATGGCCGTAGTTAAAGAATTCGTTAAACGGTTTTGCGGTAGTATTAGATTGTAGCCAAATAAATATCGATCATATTTGTGTATGTTACATATTATCGAGTTATCAAAAAATATATCGTTAGATGAAAATATGAATAATCCAGCTTTTACTCTCATCATTAGTCACTTTCTGTTAACTATCAGTCTGAAATAGTAGACTCTTCGTAGCATCTTCGTGTATCATGTAACCTACTTAGTGGTGTGCGATTGTGAATGAAATAATTACGTCATAATATAGTAATAATCGACAAATTATCAACTGTTCTAAGATGAGAAATTTACTGTTTTATGAATAAAAAATCTAAAATAATATATACCTAAAAATCATTTACAATTAATAATAATTTAAAAAAAACATTTTAAAAAATCGATACCATTCGAATTTCACAAACATACACGATCGTCCCCCACTAAACTAAACTTTCACTACTACAAAGGCATGACATTCTTCCTAGTAATATTTATTATAGTGTGACATAATAATAAAACACACTAAATCGATATTTTATAACGTGTCTATTGTAAGATGATGCCTACCTTTTTAGATAAGACTATATGGGAGAGATGACTTTTATACGAACGTTAAGTAACTGTTGAACGCTAACTTTACAATAAGTATGTACTTCCAATTAACCATATCAATTCGTTTCAACTTTTTATTATTAGTCACGATTATTCGATACAATTTTATATTCATAATGAATTTTGTTAAATTATTTTATTGAATAACAATATGACATGACGAAATGACAGATAACTAATCACAGTTATTGTATAATTTTTTATATGTTCGTATTTTACGATCATATCGATTTTGTAAAATACACTCGTTTTAATGTTCATTCGTATAAAATTGTATCGATTATTATCTGTGACAATACCATTTGTTGGTATTTGTATTTTTTTAACTGGCAACTTGTTGATTCCATTTCGTTGCGACGAATAATCCTAGTTTTAATTTGGCTAATATAGATTTTAAGAATACGAAGCACAATTTATTCTTAACGAATGAAAAAAAAATATTAAAACAACACTAATATATTGTTAATAATTTTATTGTATTTGTTTAACGTGTAGGACGAGTTTTTTTTCTTTATTTCAAATATTGGCAAAGATTTATGAAATACTTACTTCCGCATTTATTTGTATATTTTACTGTGTTTATAATGTTTTAGAAGTTAAATCCAAATAAACGTTCTGCATAGTATTAGGTCTTTTATTTTATACCCCTGACGTAACCGTTACATTAAACCATTGATTAAGACTAATTGAAAAAATTAAGGGAAAAATATAAGTATACTATTCGACAACGACTATTTTTGTATGAAATACATATAATTTATCACCAAAAAGCAATAGAAATAAGGAAGGAATAATTTATTACCATGCATGCACCATGATGTCTTGCTATTCCTAAAAGAAATTATAATTAAAAAATAAATTACAGGCGTTGTCGCAAACCGCAACCATTTTTGAGGCGTGACCGTAAATTATTGTGTATTTTATTATTGGATTTCACATTACAGTAGTAACTCGAATAACCAGACTAATTGTTGTCGTTAGTCATTCGGATAATCCAAAATCCGGATAATCGAATGTATAAAGAAAAGCTGGTTTTGTGCATATGTAACACAATTGTTGTACGTCTATTAAAAGCAACAAATACATATTAACGAAAATCAACGTTCTCAAAGAGAAAGAAAAATCAAAAGAAACTATTAACATTTTCCAACATACGATTTATACACATATAAATTACATACGCATTTACATACATTTATTTAAATTTTCTTAGGTTTCATTGTAGTAAGTAGGTTGTATAAAATAATTATCGTGATTGATAGTCCGGATAATCGCGGATCCGTATAACTGAGGCCGGGTAATCGAGTGTCTACTTTATGTGGTAATTTCAAAAATCCTCACCCATCATCGGTCTAACAATGTATATAATATATAGAGACGGGTAGTTCATGTTCCTCATTCAATTTTAAATTCAAATATTTCGACTGTAAACCGCTGCTTTGTACCAGGCTTACATAAATCAAGAAGATGTCTCAAATTGCCCAGTAGTGCGTAAGTAGGACGGCACTATTTTTAGACAAGGATCAACATATTTTATGAATCCCTCCCTACCAGGGGATGGCATTCCAGTACTTTGAAAAAAATATTGTATGGAAACTAATGCCATCTATCGCTTAAGGCGATGGAATAAAGATTCAGAGTTGATATATGCCGTAGATGTCATTACAAAATACAATATTCTGTTTTCTTATATTTTTATTTCAAACTCAATAAAGAAAATAATCAACATAAAAATAATTTTATAATCTGCTTATTAGGTTTTTAAATTTAAATAAAATATAAAAATTATATATTTTTTTGTTGTAAACCATTTAAGTTTTTGCAATTGCAACACTGACGGCTGATTACTTGCAGCACTGAACTGAACATTGTCATTTGCGCCTTATACCTTTTTGTTATTGTTATATCTTTTGCTCTTTTATCGGTTAACTTATTATTTCTGACTATAGTGTGTTATTCGGACTTTGTTAGTGCTGCTTTTCTCATCACTTGGCTATCATACCTGCCTGGTTGACCCCCGGGGTTCGGTTCGGTTTAAGAACTGCTACGTAGGATATTTACCATAATGATGACAAAAATGCCGAAACGGTTCTAACTCCTATTTCGAATGTAAACAACCGACTTAATANTAACTTATTGTTTCTGACTATAGTGTGTTATTCGGACTTTGTTAGCGCTGCTTTTTTCATCACTTGGCTATCAAACCTGCCTGGTTGACCCCCGGGGTTCGGTTCGGTTTAAGAACTGCTACGTAGGATATTTACCATAATGATGACAAAAATGCCGAAATATACACGTTCTAACTCATATTTCGAATGTAAACAATCGACTTTATATATTTTTTAAATAAATGTATTAAAAAACATAAGCTTTATTTTTGAACTTATCCTCAAATCAATGTTTAATTGATACAATCAAGGAAAATATAATCTATATGTACAATATACATGTGTATATATAGATACAATAATAGTTAATAGCTATAGGTAGGTACCTGAAGGTATGGTTCTATGCTCAAGAAGACACAAGTGATATGTAGTGCTCAGGGCAACGTAGACAAAAATTTTTGATTTGTCAGTGGCACATCCACCCTTTCACTTTCTGTGGCGTTACCTACAGAGCGGCGTATGCGACAAGCTTAATAGCCAATAATTAATTTGTGGAACTGACACACCCTTACTAGCAAGCTTAGCAAGAGGAAAATAATGATAATAAAAAAAACTAAAATTATGAAAAAAAAGAAACTTAAAAATCTTTATTCTGTTAACAATTGTTAAGCTGTAATACAGTTCTTAAATAGATCCATTATATCATAAATATAATTTGTATTCTCATAAGCAATTTTCATACATTATTAAATTATCAGTCCTAAGGCCACACTTTTGAAGCACCTATTAAAGATTATTACATATTCTTATCACTTTTATATAGTTTTTTATTAACAACTATGTTTAATGTTTATTATTATGATTTTTTATCTTTAACACCATAAATAATAGTTTGAAAGACTCATTTTCATTTACATTAAGTTGACGGTAATTAATCCTTACAAATTTATTTAAAAAAATTACACTATTCATTGGTTGTTCTATTTTTCTCACAAAGTTACAAAATTCATATAAATTATTTTTTCATTTTAGCAATATAAATTTTAAGCCGCTATAAACATATCAAATAAATATCTTACATGTGGCCTTCATTGTCTAAACCCTTATCATACTTTAACAGTTGAGGAGCTGCTTGAATCTAAGCCATTGATCGGGGCAGGTATATTAGTTCTAGGTCGTCTAAATAATAGGACATGGGGTTCGGGGTTATGCACCATGAAATGTAGCCATCCTGGGCTTTGCTGAACACCAAGATTTCTCCATTCGGTTTCCGTCATGAGGTGGGATTTTGGAACTAATCTAGCTATATCTGGTGGGAGGATGACATGTCTGGAATGCAATAAGTTTAATTAAACTAAAATAGTTCTGTCGTGTGGCTTGTCTATAATTGAATTAGAGAGTCATTATATATATATATAGTATTCATGCTAACCTTGACATCGTAATGCGTATTACTTATTTAAGAATTACATTTCGTAAAAATATTACTTAGAGCTTTTAGTTGACTATTGATAATAAATATAACTTTAAAAAAAGTTATGTAAGACTATATTGAAAATTGTAAGTTAAATACATAAGATTTAATTTTTAAACATAAATAAAAGCATGGTAATGAATACTGTAAACGCATGATGCAACGCTTAGTAAAATATTTAAACTATATTTTGCGACAATTTAAAAGGAAATAGGAAAAAAAATTGAAATTTATAATCTATTAATTCATTTTTAGAAAAGATTTTAACTTAATAACATGAAATAAACTCCCAACCTGTACTCGTAGACGTCATCGTTGTACCTTTCCGAATACTGTATCTGATCGACAGGCATTTTTGTTAAAACTTCAAATTTAAATAGATTTGAATTATAAGACGCACAAGAAAATATAAGCCTAGATTTAATAATTTATTTCAAATAAAATGCCTTTCCAATTTACAGCGATCGATTGTTCCAGCTGTTCAAACTGTCAATACAATCAAAACATTCACGTTCAAAAATTACAGATAACTTAAATTTTAAATACAACTATTAACAATTGTTTAGTATAATTTTACGTTTCGGTAAACAACTTATATTTATTTAGTTTTGTTTATATATAATAAATATATTTCTTATAAGTCTTTTTTTTAATTTCTTGTTTGATAGTTTTTAAAACGTTTGATATAATATTGGCGGGAACATAATGACAACTGTCAAGCTCAAGCTACTGTGCTTCGCGTTCCTTTTCATGTATTTGATTTTTTATGTCAAGGTATTATTTATTGGCTAGAATAGAAAATAATATTTATATTTATTATCAGCTTCGATTGTAAATCTGCTTATTACGCAAATAATCTGGAGAGACAAAAACTTTTTATATAAATATTAGTGTATTACTTACGTATATGTATATTATCGGAAAGTTTTCTAAGAGAATAATAAGATTGATTTATAAAAAGTAAATTTCTATTTAATTTCTTTAACACTTGAATAATTTCAAATATACACAACGAACAAACGAAAAACGGATTCAGCAGGTTTACATTTTTAAGTCGACAATATTATATGATAGGCATTTTAATTTAAAATATTTTTATTTTTAAATTAATTGATTTTTAAAAAATGAAAATGCCGAATACGTTGTAAGATATAAAACTTATATTTTCAAAAATTATCGAAAGGAACTGTATAAGTCAAAAAGCAAAGCATTTCGCATGTGATCAATATCTAAGGAACCAAAAGATGCAAAATTAATTAAAAAAAAACTTTGAATTTGAATTTATAACTATCAATCCAAACATATCTATCTAAGAAACTGCAGGACTATATTAAATTATATTGAATACGTACAGTAATTTACAACGCAAAATTATTAATATCAATTTAAAAGCGGGAACCTGATGAGAGTAAAACATCGGGTATGACGCGGCCGACATTATCCAATCTGGGCCCCACTCTAACAATTCAATAATGATCCCCTGCAGTGTAGGGATACCATTATTTGTACGTTTTACGGTTGTTTGATGTAATTTTGGATTATATTATTTATTATATAATCCAAAATTACATTAATTACCTACGTTAAAAATATATATTTTCACGCAAGGTGAAAGAATCCCTAGAATTCGGAAATAGTATGATTCTGATGTACCTAAAAAGGATACTCTAACGATGATGATCAGTCTTAAGCTTAAGACTCATCGTCTAAGAGCAATTCTACTTTGACTAACTGAATTCAACGGTTATTGATTGAAACTTGCATTTCCTAGAACGTAAAAGAATTTTCATGCTAAGTAAAATTTACCAGTCAGACAGTACAGAATCGCCACTGAAAATAAAATATTTTGGATTATGTGGAAAGTAAAGAATATGGCGGTTTCTTACTACGACTTTGTACAAAATGCAGCATCATAGCAAAAAATCTATGAAATTATTGTCATCCTTGTGAATCAATCACGAATAAACGCCGATTGCAATTGAAACCGGTAGTGTCGGGAAAAGCTTCTAGGAGACTCAGTTGACATCCTAAATCTAGACCGACACCATGACCTCAGTAAATTTGGAATTTTTACAGAACCTCCTGAAGGACGAGTATCCAGATGTGACCATACATGACTTTGAGGTAAATATATTTGAAATGACAAGATATTTTTCCGGATTTTGAGCATTATATAAATTATAGCTTACTTGAGTCAGTCAGTCAGTAAACGCGACAGGTTGTGGGGTTGGTTTCCCGTTCCCGTTCTAGAAAATGACATTTTCAATATTTTCATTTTTCACTCTGGTATCAAGGTAAGACGAGCGGTTGAGTTTGACCACTCGGCGAGTGCGGAACACGCATGATCCTTAAATCTTCAATTCCCGTTGTGGTTTTTGATTTTTGTGCTTAACTTTAGATTTATTTAAAAATAAAAAAAAAACATGTTCTTTATAAACTGTGTTCTGTAACCACTTTCTAACCACCATGTTAATGTTATATGTATGGTTTGATAAACAACAATTAATACCATCATGTCTCTTGAGCTGCAGGATTTCCGTTTTCGTTTAGTAGTAGTTAAGAAGTAGTAGAATAAGTACTAAAGGAAATACCTACTGCATAGTTTACAAACAATGCGGGTTGCTCGGAAGTGTCTAATTTATTAAATAGTTAGCTACCTATGATCACACTGTCCCCTCAATACAGTCAAGTACTTACTGCCGTTTTAACCAATACTGTGGCACTTCGCACATATATGTAGGTCAATTTTTTTTGTCATTATCATAATATTATAAATAATTATTTACAAAATAAATATATTTTAGGGTGCACCAGGATCCAAGCGAGGAGATAATTACACGTCAATGGTGTACCGAATAACCTTGAAAGGATCGCGAAAGTCTATTGAAGACGATAACACAGAGATTATTGAACCGTGGGAAGGATCTATTATTTACAAATGTTTGCCAGAAAGTATTTTACGTCGCGAAGCTTTCAAAAGCGACGAATTGTTCTGCAACGAAGTAGCTTTTTATAATAAAATATGGCCAGCTTTGTCCAAATTCCAAAGTCAATGGGAGAAAGTAATTCATCCCCTTAATTCCATACCCAAATGCTACTTAGCCCAGAATGATTTGGTCATTTTGAAAGACTTAAAAGAGTTTGGGTTCGTGATGCCTGATAGGAGGAAGGGACTGACTATCGATCAGTGTTATTTTGTACTGAAACATCTGTCTCACTTTCATTCCTTGTCGCTGGCTATGAAGTACTACGATCCTGAAGGATTTTATGAATTATTAAATATACAAGATGGGATTTCTGAGGGTAAGCAGTTTTTTTTGTAATAGTTTGTATAAGCAATATCGCGGAGTGATAGGTTAAACGGTTAAAGGGTAAAGGTTACCTATGTTAGAATTCTTTGTATCAAGAGACCTATCTTTATTATTCCTCTTCTGCCTTCATATTAGTCTCATGCGCATGACGCAAGAGTTAAATAAAAAAAAAACATATNGTTTAAATTTATGGACGGTGATCTTGCTGAGGTAATTTTGATGTAAAATTAAACCAACAATATTTACTAATATCTAATATTTTATAGGCCGATGTGATGATAAAATCCATATGTTTCAGATGTATATAGTAGACTTTCAACTGGCACGTTACGCGTCACCAGCTCTAGACCTAGCTTTCCTCATATACTTGTGCTTGGAGAAGGAACAGCGAGCTGAACACACCACAGCACTATTACGTTTCTATGCTGATGAACTTTATGGGAGACTGTCAGAAATGAGCGATGGAAATATATTGGACAAGGAAACTTTACATGATATGTGAGTAAAGGAATAATAAGTAATAATGATTTATAATTCATTTGTTTTTTGCAAGGTGGATTGAAGAACCTGGGAATTTACTGTTAAGATACTCCATTCCCATTTAACATTTCCATTCCTTACTTTCCGCCAAATTTTGGAGATATTACGTGCCGAATGGCGAAACTCAAGTTTGTTCGCCGTGCTTTGCCACATGTCCAGAGCGAAGAAATGAACATATTTAATATCCTACCTTTAGATATCGTCGTAAATACTTATTTTCGTTTTCCTCCAGTGGGAATTGAAGCCACAACATGATCAACCGATTTATATCCTTCGTGTCAACTGACGATCTATATTGTAATCATCATGCTTAAAACAGTAGAATTAGTGGACTAAATAAAAAATATTTACACCTATTTGTTTTCTTAGGTTACAAGAGGAGTTTAAGAGCAGCAGTCGCTTCGGTCTCGGCATCGCGTTGGACATGTATCCGATAATGACTTGCGATAGCAACGAGGCACCCAATCTTTATCAGGAAAAGGTAACATTATTTACAACATTTTTAATTATTAAGTTTAACTCAAAATTAATGCCCCCAGAATTCGGCGGAAAGTGGGGGACGGAGTGTCTCAACACAATGTACCCTCTGCCTACCCTGCTGTATGCGGGATACAGCGTGAAGCTGATTTTTTTTTATATTTAGGAGAGTGAAATATCCCCATCTCATGAGACAAGCAATTGTATCAAGCCGGTATGGACTTCGAACGAGGCTTGCAGGAAGAAAATGACGGACTTGGTGACAGAGCTTGTTGATAGCGGACTTCTATAATTTTTTTTATTAATATTTTTTTTTTGTAAATTTTAATTTTGTATGTAATTAATTCATAATGTAACAAATAATTTATTATTATTATAAATTAACTTTATTTTTAGTGCTGGACGCTCTGTGTTATAAAAAATGTAACGAATTTATTTATTAAATCTATATTTAAGTATTATGTTTTTAATTTTTTTATAATTATATGCACGTATTCTATGTAATATTTATATGAAACAAGCAACAATTAAAACCAAAATTATATATTTTTAATTTCTGAAAATCTGTGACATTTATAAAACCTAAGAATTTGAAAAATGTTAAGAATTGGAAAAAAAAATGTTTCGTTAATACAATAAAATCAATTTTATACTTCCTAAGAACATAATATCATTCTATACATTATCATTATCGCTTTGATAACGAGGCAAAGTCCGGCGTTAAGTTCTTCCACTCAACATAATGCCTCAATACTTTGTCGAAAATTGGCGAATGGAAGATTCTTAATGTAACGTATTCTAGGTTCCCACCTTCCCCCCCTATACCGTGCTGATGCGGGATACGCTTAAAAAAGAGAACGTAGGAAAAAAGTAAAATCTGTTAGAAGTTTTTGAAATCACTGATTGCAATAAAAGAAAGTAAAATTCTTTATATGTATTATTATTATCGATAAAAGAAACAATATTTCATATATAGTCGAATATAAATTTATTACGTTTAGTAAATATAAACACTGGTGTTAGACTTACATTTATTAGAACCATGCTTTGTGACGATTTTACAATAAAAAAATATGTTTCTCTTACAAAAATCAGATCGTTTATACATTATATATGAATATTGAAATATCATTTATTAGTGTAAAGTGCAAAATTTGTTTTTTTGTTTTTTTTTTTTTGCGGGTAATTATGAAAAATGCAATGGATATGGACGGAAATTTTTGATAGAAAAAAATTTGACCATTACATTAATTTTTAAATAAAAAATATTAATAAAACGATGAAAAATGTAATAAAAAATCAAATTTTGACCACCTTTCACTATACAATAAGGAAAAATTCTAAAAAAGTAAAAATTAAAAACGAATTTCGCACTAAATTATATTCAATGGTACTAAAAAAATACATACCCGTACTGATTCGTGGCACAAAGTTAATGAAACCTAAAACTAAATGATTTTTTTATAAATAAAAAAAAACGTACGGGCCAAATATAATATAATACAGATCTTATTAGACTTAAACTAAACAGTCATTGAAAACTTCAGATTGTATGAGATTCACCTTTTTCTGAAGATTCCAATAATTTTTTTTATGTTATAATTGTATATTAAAAATTTAAAATAATTCATAACGCTATTTTAAATAATATATTATTTAAAAGACGATAATATGGTATCAAATTGACATTTTTTTAACATGATAATATAATTTCTTTTCTAAATAATTATAGCGTTTAATTATCTTCACCAAAATTTAAGGCATTTTTATTGAATATTTGGTTTACTTCATTTTCATTCCATTTAATGTAGTTCCTCTACCTTTAGACGCTTGTGTAGGTCTCATGAACCCTGAGGTCTTTGTCTTCAGTGGAGGTTTTGGAACTCCTACTGAACTTCCACTTGACGAGGACCTGGATGCGGGCATTCTGGAGACAGGTTTTTGCACTGGTTTCGGGATGGGTTTGACAGGAGTTGGAGCTTTCTTCACGGTAGCAACTGACACTGAACTGTTTAACGAAGATCTCGAACTTCGCAAGGAAGCTCTGGAAGTCGATCTTTCTACACGTAAGGAAGTCGCGCGTTTCGTGAATCGTTTTGGGTCCAATGGAGTCCGAGGCGGCGTTTTTGTGTCTTTGGTAGTTATTTTCTTTGGAATTTCCGTCTTTTTGGGCACTGGAGATTCACATTCCATGTTGCATCCTGATGACGCTCCCTGGGAGGCGCTTTCGGAGTTAAGACTTTGCGTCTCTTCGAATCCTTCATCGTTGAGCTCGTGTTCGCTTTTAACTTTCGGAATTCTAGGAGAAATCGTCCTTTCTGTAGGAATTTTATCTATTTTAGCATTCATAGATTTCCTATAAGCATTCCTTGACCAGACACCAGTAGGTGTTTGTGTCGGTGACTTTAGTTCTCTTATGGCTTTCTGAACGTCCTCCTGGTTGATGGATGTCTGCCGCCTCATCCTGGAATATGGCACTGATTTATTATCTTTGGTTGGTTTTTCTGGCCCACCTTGACCTTTTAGTCTATCCTGCCAACGTTTTAACCTAACTTCTTTCTCGTCTTTTATTGTTTCTTCTACTGGTTTCGTTTCTTTTGGAGTATCAATTGGATACGAAGCTTGAATTTCCAATTTAGACGGTCTCAACACTTGGGTTTCTGCTATTAATTCAGTACTTTCCGGTTTCTTCTCTTCCTCGGGTGAGCTCGATTCTGGTGTTCTCTTGTACCTTCTCGTTCTTCTAGCAGCTGAGAATCTGTCGAACTGTCCGTCACCTAATATCTCCTGACACAAGTCCTTCATTTCTATGGAAGATTTTTCTGGTATTGAGGATTGGAATTTCCTACAAGGCTCTCTTTCTGGCGGTGGGTTGAATATTTTTCTTTGTACGGGAGGCGTTTCGATGTTATCAGAATCTATTTCGACTCGATCAGATTTTTCTGTTTTGTTATCTTTAACACTGGTAACGGTGATGTCGGGTAGTTTTCGTTTTTCTTCTTCCGTAATGGATACAAGTGGTTGAGGCGAGTCGATTTGTTGACGCGATCGCTGTCTCCTGAGACGTCGCATCTCTTCGTTTTCCTCTGTTTTCCGCCATGGCAGCCTACTGTCTTTTGTTTTTGGTTGCACGTCTGTAAGAGCAATGTTAAATTAATTTATTTTTATTTGAAAAATATACTTGAGATGTATTTTAACATAAATTAAATACATCTCAAGTATACATATACTTATGTATTTAATTTTATGTTTTTATTTCTAATTTTTAGTTAATAACTAGATAACAATAATTGGTTTGTACACTTATGGATATCGTCGTCATCATCATTATCAGTCGGTTTTTACCCACTGACAAATATCCAATGAATGAACTCGAAACGAAATCGAACTCATTTTTGAACGATCTCATATGTGTATGCGTCTGTGTATATGCACATACGCATGTGTAGGCATGTATGCGAATATTTGTATATGCGTGTATAATATGTGTGTTGGCCCATGTGTGTGTATGTGTGTCTGTGTCTCACCCTCGACGGCCTCGATGGCGCGCACAAGGTCGGTGTCGGTGACGGCGGGGCGCCACTGCGCGCCGCGCGCCTCCGCCACCGTGCCCAGCGTGCCGCAGGAACTCTCTAGAGGTGCGGAAACAAATAAAATAAAATAAACTAATATAAATGTGCTGATTTAATAGGATAAAAAGGAATTAAATTATACAATCTTGTTAGCTACTGATAAAGAGCCATTTTCCAATATTACAATACAGCCAACCATCCTGTCATCACGATAGTTGAGCTTGATTTTTTTTAAGCGTTACGCTGTATCCTGCACATAGCAGGGTGGACAGAGGGAACCTGGAAACCTAGTGTTAAGACAAGATTGTTAGTGGAGATTCCTATTAAGACACTTCCGTTCTCCATTTTTCGTCGAATTCTGGTGGCATTGGCTTGCTTCTGCGCCACCACTGGCCTCATTGAGTGGGCGGGAAGTGAGAAACAAAATATACCGAAATAAGAGATGAAAAGCAAAGAATGGAGTGGTTAAACCAATTATCTGCATATCCTACGGAAATGCGTATAAAATATAAAACAATACGCATATCTTAGGCTATTCCTTACCGGAGTCGTTTTCCAAGGAGCGCCGGTGCGCCGCGTGCACGGCGGCGGAGTGCGGCGCGCGCGCTCGGCGAGGCCTCTCCTCCTCGCTGTTGGCGCGCAACCAAGATTCGATTTTTTGACGCCATTCCCTACAATATCATAAAAAAATAAAAAGGTTCTTATAGAAAAACATATAAAACATTTAATTTGTAAGGACTTATCTCCATAAGAGATCGCTTTCAGACAACTAGTGGAGGAGGATGAGTGACAATGCTAAGAAGTACAATGAATAAAATTACAATATAATGTTCAAAAATTTAGAATATACGTATGGATCAGTAATAATCGCCCTCGTGGCACAGTGGCATGTTGACAAAGTCTGACTGTAAACTCTTTACGGTTGTGGGTTGGTGGCAATCTAAGTAAGGGGAATAAATTATTATCATTTCCTCGCTAAGTTAATACATTAAAGCGTGGCGTTAGCGTTCTACCAAACAACACGTAATATATAACGCTAGCTTCGGCCTCGCGAAAAAAAAGAATAAAAAAATTACTTAGGCTTAGCTTCAGTCGAAACTTCCACAGCCGGCACAGATGGTGTAGGATTGGGGGTGGGGGTGGGAGTGGGAGTGGGCGAGGGTGAGGGGGAAGACGGTCGCTCCCCGGTACGTTCTCTGTCAGGGATCTCTAATCGAGCCCGGATTGGTGCACGGCGGGACCAGGACCGATCTGGGAATTTAGAAACTCTTTTTATTGTGCAAATCAATTAATTCAACTTATCCATATCTATTAGGAATTTTATTTGATTCTTTTATATAGGTTCGTTATATGAACCTATAATTTTATTAGAAAATGTGATAAAAGTGAAGGAAGAGTGTAAACAAACTCAATTTAAAAATATAATTATTGCGTAAATTTTCATCTGAATCCGTTCAACAGTTTTTCATGAAAGTGTAATAAATATATATCCTCATAAGCTTTCACATTTACATTATTAGTAGGACTAGTAAGTACAATTGAATCAAATATGAAGACCTCGTCACTTCATTAACCTGTGCTAGTATACACTATTCTATGACTTATTATTATGTTTGTTCCAACTTACCCAAACTTCCCCACACATTCCGTTCCCTACCCTCCTGATTTGGGGACGAATGCCTCAAAAACTCTAACAAGCCGTCTTCATCGTCCCCAGGACTTGCGCGACTTCGACGACGTAGACTACCTGTTGGGGTTACATCTGGAAATAAATTTAGAAAATATATTCAGATTATATATTGAAACAGCGTCTAATTGAAAACGTAACGGTTATGGGTTCTCCATTAGTTTCCCCATTTACTGCCGAATTCTAGAGGCATTACGTGTTGAGTGGTAGCAGCAGCAATGGCAATGGAACGCAAAATCAGTCGTGTTTACAGTCGCTCGCTTGGTTTCCGGCACCACAATTAGTCTCAAAACCTGTAAAAGTTAGTTTTTTAATCTAATTAAAAAATACAATATTACCTGGTGATGGTGATGGATCATGAGATTTCCGCAAAGAACGTCTTCCTAAACCATTTCGTATATCCAGCAGAAGAGACTCCATAAGAGATTCACACTCCGATACAGGTGTACTGCACATACTGCCGCCTGAAATTTTGGGTAATATTTAGTTATTTTATTATTAATTCTCTGGTAAGCAGACAAAAGCGATTATGGTAATGAACTCCGCCGCTCAATACGCAATGCCTCCAGAAATTGGTGAAAGTGGGGAGCGCAGTCCCTGAACATTAGAATTCTTTTGTCTATCCGACTACACGCGGGATACGCCTGGAGCTAAAAAAAAGTATTTCTCTCACCAGCCCTGTTCTTAGTGGCGCTGATCGTGAGGTCCCTGGCGCGTCGCCGCGCTGCCGCCTGCTCCTCGTGGGCGGCGCGGCGCGCGTTCTCGGTCACCGCTGAACGGAACTTCGTACAGAATGTTACGAATGTCTGAAAAAACATGCTGTTTGTAGGGAAAATTGAAAGCTAAATATTTTTATGCCATTATAACTTTTGAGTCAAATTGGCAAAATTTGACAAAATCAAGTCAAATCGTGTCAAATTTACCTTAAAACACTCCTCTAATTTGAAGGAGACAGGATCTTCACAGAAGAACTCAGCTAATTGCTTTCTCATACTTTCCACTTCTTCCATGTCCTTGTTTAACGCTGAAACTTCTCTTTCTGCTACCTAATTTTTATAAAGTCTTAATTAAATTATATCATTATAACTGACATTAATACGTGTATTTAAAGATATTTTGGCGCATTGACACAACGACTGACTGCAAAGAGGACGGTGTCGGGTTTGATTACTACACAAGTAAATATAAATTTCATTTCCCTTAGTAAGATTCCATTAGTAGAAGAATTTAAGCCAAAATTCTCCAAAACAAAGTCATATAAAGCCAGTAGTCATATAAGGCAAGTAAATATAAAGGAAACCTTAAAAATACCTGTAAAAAGTCACCCATCTGGTCTCTAATATCATGTTGCGTAGTGTTCTGTATCTCTTTCTTCAGCGTAGTGATTCTTTGCGACAGAGTGTTTATTTCATTGTGTAACTGTTCCACACTCGCTTTGGACGCCTCCTCTAACACTCTAATGTCGTCCGCGAAGTGAATTAGCTCTTTATTTTTACGCTCCGCTTGCTGAAAAAAAAATTTCTAAATTAAATTACATATGCCGTGTTGATTCCGACGTGACGCAGTGGCACAAGCGTATGACTGTAAACTCGATGATTGTGGGTTCGTTTCCCACTCGGGGAATACCCTAAACATACCCCAAAAAAATTGACAGAAAGTGAGGAGTGAGTTCCCTTATCTACCATGCTATATGTGGGATACAGCGTGAAGCTGAAAAAAAAAGCAACTCACCAAAGCGACATAATGCATGAGATTCATCCCCGGCTTGTTCGCGCGGATGTCGGAGAGTTTCTGGAGAGAGGAGAGTTTGACGCCCGCCGCGCCGCCCGCGTATCCGCCCGCATTCAGAAAGTTACCGGCTATTAACGATATGTATAGGATCTCCTGTAAATTATATAGAAATATTTTAATAGTTGATATATAAGAATTTTAGTGTAACTTTATATGTTGTGTACGAATATGTAGTTTAATTGGTCGAGTGCTTAGAAAGTTTTTAATTTTAACATTGAATGACCGTTGGTTCGATTACCATTGGAGGTAAACGAAATTACTTTTATTGCCATACTCTGGAACAATACCTGTACTTGTCCAGCAATATCTTGAAATTGACCAGAAAGCCCCTGATAGATGTTTTGACTCTGAGTCCTATCTGCCTACCCTGCTATATGTGGGATAAGTCCTGAAGCTAATTTTTTTTATGGTACCTGAATAGCTCTTGAAGACATTAAGTCATCTCCAGCCACCAGTATGGCGTTGATAGCACTCTCTAAGTACCCAGCAGTGGACGCCCATTCTTCTTTTAGTAGCATACATTCTATTCTTAATTTGTAACTGAAAAAAATAAAATAAAATGTAAATGTATATATATATATATATATATACTAGTGGGCCCGGACGCGGCTACGCCCGCGAAAATATAAGCCTAAATCATTAAAATAAGTTAAAAAATAATAATAAGTGGAAATTTATTATTAGAAAAAATATCTGAGTAGCCGAAATGAACAAACCAAAGAAGTAAAAGTAACTAAAGGAAATTCTTAATATTAGAAAAAAAAAACTAAAGTTTGCTGTGCGCGCGTACTAAACATTTTTCTATATTAAATTATTATTAATTTTTGCGAACAATATTAAATAAAATCTCAAATGATTAAAATTACGATATTTTAAGTGTATAACATCGGTATAGATAACCGAACTGAGATAAATTAATTATAAGCAGCAAATAATTACATAAAAAATAATAGTAATTCGAAAATCTATAAAAATTTACAAAATCATCAAAGTCATCCGCCCGTTCGCGTCGGTCATACTCATATTATGCCGCCCGAAGGCTAGGTCATTTGGAATCAGTCACATCTTAATTATTTATTAGAATGTTATACAGTAAATTATAATTTCCATCTAGATGAAATGCTAAAAGTGACTATTATATTTATTTTCATAAGGATGAATATCAAATTATAGAAATCATCTAATTTTTGTTAATGATTTGTATAAAGAGATTTGTATAAATCTATATCGGCGCGCACCATGTATGCATTAAGCAAACTCACTGTGGGTGACGTTTTCTTAAAACAGCAAACTTTGCAAGCCGTTGCTTAGCAACGCGTAGCGACGATTGTTATTAACATGGCGGAATAAATTCCTTGTCAAATTAATTATTTTAATATATTGGTATATAACGAAAATATTACAAATATGAGAAAAAAAAAGTATCCTATGTTCATCCCGGGACCCTCAAGTATCTCTATATGAGTATTTTATCACAATTAAATTAGCGGTTTGGCCCTGATTGCGGAAAAGACAGACAGACAGACAAAAAGACAGACAGACAGACAGACAGACAGACAGACAGACAGACAGAGTTACTTTCGAATTTATAATATAGGTATGGATATATATATATATATATTGTATACGGTATTTATATTTCCTATATATTAGAAAATATAATTCGATAAGAACCGAGTCTGTTTATCAGTTGGTACAATCTGCTACTTTAATTTTTTATGTGTTTTCATATAATTAATTCGTTCCCCATTTCCCGCTCACCAGACTGCCTCAGCTGCCTCAAATTTGCCTCTACACCAGAGCGAAGAAATGAAAATATAAGTTCATTTATATCTTCGAGTGGGAATCGAACTCACAATCAGTCACTTTTACAGTCACACACTTGTGTCCCTATGCCATGACTCGCCTCAACATTTCTAATTGATAAAAATATTTTATTTAGTATTTTAACAAAATATTAAGTACTTAAAGTAATACTAACTTGGGCAACTGTATAAGCTGTAACAAGAACTTTTCAGCATTACCCAACTTGGTAACATCTCCTGTAAACGCTTTCAACATCTCGCATTCATCTATTTCTGGTAAAATTTTGAGGAGACCACGCAGTTTCTCAGTACCTATATCATCGTGGGAACCTTCCCGAATCAGTTGGATTATATCTTCGTTGGAACTAAAAAGGAAAAAAAAGTCACATTATAGTGACGTTTATTCCAAAATTTTGCTTTTGGTGATATAGACTGTTACCTAAGTCAAATATTTTGAAATAAGTTCGAAGATAGACATAAACAAAAATATGAAAATTTAACTATTTGGCTTCAATTCTTTATTTTCATTTCTTACTGTCCAGGTTTCTTCCCGAAAAGTCATTGAATTACTTACATAACATACATAGATGATGATTCATACTTTAGTTGATTTATTTACTGATATCTTTTCCAAAAATCGTAACTCAATACCAAAATTTTAATCAAGTTTTCATAAACAAAATCATTTCTTATAAAACAAACAACGTTTAACAAAAATGACATACCTGCGGAACTGTTTCAAGAATATATTAACATTCAAACTCCTTTTGCCGTCCAGAAGTGTAATTTCGGAAGGTTCCTTCCTCGGCTTCCTTTCTCCTGAGCTATCGCATATAGGACTTCTTCCTAATCTTGGTGAGGAGCCCGCTGAGCCTGGTGGTTGCACCTGAGATATATAGTTTTAAAATTATGATATAGTTCGTTTGACACGCTTTATTCAAATACCTAAAGAATGTTATATTTTTCTATAAGTACAGTTAATATAATACGGTTCTCGTTGATAAAATCCAAGGTAAATTTTTGAAACATTTAAAATTTTCTTTAATAGAAATACACTATAAATGGTAAGCTTCGATGGATATTTAGAATTTTACATATAAAAATATAACTTACTTGTTGACAGAATAATCCTTCTATTTCGCTCCAATCCAGTTCAGATTTTGGCGAATGTTTGTGACTCGACGCTACTATCGACCAAATATTATTTTGGCCGATTACCTGAAATCATTATATCTTATTATGGGTTCAATTCTCACTTGAAATAATGAACTAGGTAACTTAGGTAGGTCTTGGAAATGGCAGTCTTAATACTAGGTTTTCTAGAGAGAAATTTTTAGTTATAAAGTTAAAGTTATAAAGTTATTAGAGAATAAAGCAGAGAAGACGCATTTTTTATTAGAGTTTTAATAGTACGAAGAATTTATAAGTTTAGAAGATGGAGCTGCCTCGCCTTTTTAATAGGCATAATGACAGATTTGGACAAACTGTTTCTTAATAAGCAACAGCTTTAATAAAAACGAAACTTTATTTAAATAAAAATAATATAATAAAACTAAGAACTCACTTTATTATTAGGTATCTTATTCCAATTGATCGTCTTCATTTTAGTCTTCGGCAGTGGTATTTCCTGTTGTGGTAGTTTTATGTTAACGGGGGGAGGTGGGGGTGTAAGTGTGCCGGGGGGTGGTGGTGGAGCGTTTCGGAGAGTAGGGGGTGCAGGAGGCGCTGGGGGTGTTGGCGGTGCTGGAGGTGCTGGTGGTAGTGGAGGTGGGGGTATTGCTGAAAAAAAAAGATTAATATTTTTTTTTTTTATATATATATTTTTATTAACATTAGTGGGTTGTATAAGTTTTAAATTGTTTGATTTTTTTAAGTATAACTCGTAAATCTAAATAAGTAAAAATTAAAAAACTCATATCTAACTATTGTCTTAATATGCTTGCTATGCTTAGAAATAATATTATTTTTGTATTAAATATAACTAAACTTTTTACTAGTAAAATATATACATTATAAGATAAACCTATTTGCTGCAACGTTCCACCAACGAAAGTCCCGTCAATACAATATAGGCGGATTAAACCATAAATTTAAATCTATCTTTTTCTATTCCTTTTTAAATCTTCTTAAGGTTCTTATCGCTTTATATAAAAAAAAGCCATATTATTAAATTATTTTATTACCAGGCGGCGGCGCAGGCGCAGGCGGTGGGGGAGGTGGGGGGGACAACGCTCTTTGTAAGCTTTGTTTTCTATTCGACCCTGATAGATCTCTGTGTTGACATGTGCAGCCCATTTTTGCCTGAAATTGAATAAGGAGGAAAAATGAGCAATTCTTTATCTTCGCCTTCATTTTACTATAAATACTAATGGAATTGTACAATACAAATGATTTTGTATGGGGTTCAATACCTATCGAAGACATAAGTATTTTCATAGATAAGTACATTTTTATACAAAACTCTACTACATAAAAATTATTATATAAAATATTTTTAATACATACTTTTATGTGTTTTTTAAATTTCCTTTTATACTAAAAAAGGGTTGGGTAAACAATCAGAACATTTACGAAAAGCTAAACAGAATGCACAAAATTGTAGAGATATGCAATTATGTATATAGTTTCTCCACCTATTCCATTCCTATAAGGATAATTAATAATCTCAAATATGTATGTAGTTGTGAGTAAGAAAAATAGATAGAATAATTTAAAATTGTGAATATTATATAAAATTTTACAAGATATTAAAAATAACAACAAACATTACCTGTACACTCGGTGCCCTAAGCAGCTTTGCCGCATCCTCCCTCGTCTCCAACAAAGTGGCTCTATGTACCAAAGTCTCCGCTGTGTCCCACACTATGTCACTGACTGCCTCCTTCGGGTCTATCCTTAGCAAATGCTGTAAGATGCTCAGGAAGGGGATCTCTTGGGGTGTGTCTGATACCTGTCAAGAAGTAGAATAATTAAGAAATAGTATAAAAGCATCCTAGCATCAACCGGTGGTATAAAACTATTAACCTACCATCAATTTGGGTTTATATAAGGTTCTTTCTGCCTACTACTAGGTAAGTTAAGAAGTATAGAGGAATATTATTGAATTTCCTACGAGAACGGAAAAAAACTGGATTATCCATTATAAAAAATTCTCGCAAGCAAAGTATAATTATTATAAAAATTATGTATATTTTCATACTAACTTGTTTCAAAATGGCGTAAAACACATCTAAATGTGAATTCAGGTTGATACCGCCGGGGCCCTGCGCCTCGTCGCTTTCCCGCTGCTCCTCGAACACGTCGAGCTGGACGCCGAGGTTTGGGTGACTGGCCGCTTCATGCCTGTAAGGTAATGAGTTCGATATTCAATATTAGGAAGTTATATAATTAATAAGTAGTGTTGTTTTTCACTTTTTGTCTATATATTATGAAATACTAGAGGAATGGAAATATTTTGACGTAAAACATGCGTTGGCATAGCAACGTGTTAATTTAATAGTGTGATTTCTTTCTAACTTCTCTTCTTTCTCTACAAAACAAAGAGAAATATAACTAAACTTAAAAATAACTATAAAATTATAAAATTAACCTCACGTTTTTATCCACGTTTTTATATAAATACAATAACAAATCAATACATAATAATTATTATTCATTAATTCTCAACTCGCCATATTTGGTATGAGACGTATCTGCCCACGCATTTTTTGCTATTTACTGGACGCAGTGGACTTTAGACCGGAACATATAATTGGTATAAAATTCCTATTTTTAATTTAGCTTGGAAGGAAAATATTTTTATTTTATATTTAAGGGGGAGGGATCTAGTGTTGAGGCACTCTGTTCTCCACGCACCGCCTTAACACTGCAAAGCGTGGTTTTGTATTCAAAGCGTGTAAAAATAATTCTCTCTCTCGCAGCGGGAATCGAACCCATAACTGCTTTAATAGACGCTATACCGTTGCGCCACGACAACCACCAATTTATTTAATTAATTAAGGCTGTCTATAAACGCGATGATTGTGGGTTCGATCCCCATTAAAATATAGCATTCATGCAAAAAGTATCTACTTTGAAAAAATGGAATTATTGATATTCTGTTTATTTTAAATAATATTATAATTGATAGTAATTCCTCTCTTTTAAAGTTATGTAGTTGTCTTTTAAAGCTTTCATGAGAAACATAAAAAAAACAGTTAATTATTCCAAAGTAATTTTAATTAGCTGTAAAGGTTCGATTCTGAGCTTAGATTTAATAATTAATTGGCAGGACGGATTCCTTAGAGTCATTTCATAATTTGAGTAGAATGAGTTGCTACTAGCTGGATCTATTACAAGTACTAAATTAAACTACGAAATATTATAGATTTCTACAATTCTGTCATGAAGTTATTTAATGAATATAAATAAATAATTAAATTAATAAATAATTAATTAATTAGTGGAGCATTTGAACTGTGTATACAATATGCAATGGTAATAGGTTCAACTTTAACTGAATATGTATTAAATATTTTTTTTCAAATATTTTTTTAGATTTCTTTTCACCCAAATAATCTATTTAGTACTGAATTGAACGATGCGGGTTACAAGTTCGACTCCCGCTCGCGGGTGTTTATATTAATTGTAAGAGATTTATACAATTTAGTTCTTTACTTAGAATAATATACCTAAATGGATTGAAAATTGAAAATGATCAATTACCAGGTTTATTTTAACTTATAGTATTAATTAACATACATGTGTAAAGAAAAAAATATAATATAATACAAAGACAAAAAACAAAAAAGCTATATTTGTCATTATTAAAATATAATAGTTAACTAAACTAGCAACTAATAAAATAAATCATAACTACAGTAGGTTTAACCAGTCGTGGCCGCTCTGAGATTAGGCTATGAACTTTGGCGTTTAAGTCGGGAAGAAAATAATAAAAAAAGAGTTTTTTTTTAATTAAATCTGCGCAGCCATCTCTAGAGCTAAGTTCAGGACGGCCACAACTCATGAACCGTACTGCAAGGAATGTGCGTTAAGAGTTAAATACACTCACCTTAGATTACTAAGTGTTGGAAGCAGTCCAAGTCCTGTAATATAATTATAGTATCATCAAATCTCTAAAGTATTTAGGTTTGTATGGATTGTATAATATTTTAATACATTAAAATAATTTACACAAAGGTGCGACAAGTTGTGGGTTCGATTCCCATTCGAAAAAATGAAATATTTAATATTTTCATTTCCTCACTCTGATAAAGATATGAAAAATTTAGCGGAACTTTATTAGAAGACATATATATTTTTTAATATAGCAGGGCTCGAACCTACGTCTTTTGTGACCTAAGCTTCCCTAACTTCGGTCTTTATGTTAGACAAAGCTTCCCTAACCTAACCTAAGCCACTGAAATTATGATACGTGCACTTACAATTTTTTAATATTTTTATAAAACAAAATGTTATTTTATATACTACCCCACCCGAGAAAATGGAATATTTAGGTATTTAAATTTATATTTCCATTTCTTCGATCTGGCTCCATGCCTTGAAAAAAGAAGAGTGGAGAAGGGCGAAGAAAAGTGGGGAACAGAGTGTCTTATCACTATATTCCCTCTGCCTACTTTGATGTGTGCGGGATACAGCGTGAAATTGAAAAAAAAGTAACAACTTACCGATAAACTCGTTCCTCACTCGGATCCTGTCTGGTAGTCGAGGTGCAGATATAATGAGACAGTTGATGAACGCGACGAGAGCAGTTTTGTAATCTATTGTAGTTGCGTTTTTTAGTTCTTCAACAACTATTGTGAGGCGGTATCGGTCTCCTTTCAGAACCTAGAACCATAACTTTTTTGAACCCGAATTTTTTTGTGGGAATCGAATCCACAATCGACTTATTTGGAGTCACACACTTGTGTCACTTCGCCACGACGATCTCCCATAAAAATAATAATTAATTAAGAATTAATCTAGAAGGACTCGTTATATATAATAGTATACACGACGAGTGTCCCATTTATTACAAGAAAATAGAGAAAATAATAATATTTATTTTTGATTTAACCTCCCGAAGAGAAATGCAAGGACCGTAGCTAATTTTTTTTGCAAAATAAAAAGAGATCCTTATAAAAATAAATTGTATATCAATTTCCCATATAAGTTTTTGTTTACCTTATATCTATCAAGTGTGTCGACTGCTCGGGCATATCCGTCTGCGTTGTATACACACAGCGCTGAGAGAAGCTCGAACACCTGGAAAATTATTTAGATATTTAAACAATTGTTTTTTTATTATTATTCTCAGTAAAATTTCCGTATTCCATTTAAATATGAAAAATATTAGTATGGAGAGAGAGGGAGCGTTCCCATTAAGACACCTCCGTTCCCCACCTTCTGTTGAATTCTGAAGGCATGTTGAGAGGCAGTAATCAACACCGCGATTTGCTTTGTTACTTGTTTGTTGCTATCAAAATATTAAATATTTAATTTCACCGATTGGGAATCGAACTGACATACCTGTTTTTTAACAGCAGCTGTAGGTGAAGTGAGGGCGGCAGCGAGCTTCCCCGCGTACTCCGCGTGCTCCACTATGTAGTCCAGGCCGACTCGACTCTCCATTGTTTCTAAAAAAACAAAAAAATAATAATTTCATTAAATAAAATTAAAAGGGCACATTGGAATAGTATGTAATCATTTTGAATAACATAAACTGTATAAATAAGCTTCTACTAGAGGTTTTATCCAAATTTATAGTTTTACGCATCAAATTCGCAGTTTGTTGCGTTAGGCTATGAAGTTTCAGAGTGAAAAACATATAGATAGATATAGATAAGATTGCGCGGTCGTTCACCATCACGATGGACCGATCAAGTTATGGACCTTATCTCATCATCATCTTTGAAGTTCTATGGTGGAGGCAGATCATCTGCTTCAGATGTCTGATCGCACAGTCTAGTGTATGTTTATATTTAAAGGGAAGTACTCTACCTCTACGTTGTTTACGTGGTGAATTTCATCATATTTTGCGTTTAGTAATATAGAAGCTTAATTTTTTTAAGTTCTCTAAGGGAATTTCCACGTGGATATTGTTTAATGGATATTATTAAGTCTAAAATTAACAACCGATCCACACCGATCAAAATTCATATCAAAATAAAAATATATATACCAACTTATAAGAAAAATTTAAACCTCCATAAAACTAACAGTAAAACTAAACCCATTGTTATTGTACAACGGGTGTAAGTACTGTGCAATGTCTTGATCCCCCGACGCGGTGCGACATCACGCAATGCTCAAAGGGCACCGCCGATTATCATAATATTTAATATGCAGCTTTGTTGTGCGTACTTATATACTTACTTTCTAATGAAAGTATGTGTTTTTGTTATGGGAATAGGTTATTAAGATATATATTTATATGTTTATAGCTTAAAGTTTTAAAATATTGTTTAAAGTAATGTATTGTTTGCGGCTACGCCCGCTTGGACTACTACTATTAGTTTAATATAAAAAAGCAGAATTATTCTTTGTCTCGCATTGCATGGTAGCCAAGAAGGTCTCAGTAATCTCTGTTTTCTTGCACTTTCTTTTTATTACTAAAGCGTGGAAATTTCAAAAATTCATTTCACCGGGTGAGAATCGAACCTACAATCATCACGTTGACTATCAAACACTGCGTCACGACGGTATTGCTAGGCCTCTTATTAACCATTATAGCATTTTCCACTTTTATTATATCTCAAGCATTTTTTTAGGCAGGACTATAAAATAGTAAGAAACTTTTCATGTCAAAGTGCAATTTACATTTACTTGACATTTTATTTTTCTATTTACTATGAGTTATCACGCTATATTTTTTTTTCCCGTGTGTCATTTATTTTATAGCTTCACGTTATATCCCGCACATAGCAGAGTAAGCAGAGGGAATGAGAAAAATAAAACTATTAAATATTTACATTTCTCGAGCGGGAATCAAACCCACTACCGTAGCGTCTACAGTCGCACACGTCCTTCAAAAAACAAAGCAATTTGTAATTTATTTCTCTCACGTTTATTGTTCTTACCTCATATAAATAGGTCTATTTACTTTATAGAGACGAATTTCTAACATTTCATAGTAGCGCACCCGGTGTCCTTACCGCCAATGCGATCCGCATAATTGGACAACTATTATATCTTATAGTGCAAGATATAAGAGACAATAGTTTCAAAACTTTAATAATTAATTAAATAAGAAAGAACAATATAATGATTTTAGCTCATCTTATCACGCTATCTTATACCTCTTATCCTGCATACAGCAAGGTAGGCAGAGGGAACGTAGTGTTAAGATCCATTTTCCGTTGAGATTTTAGTGTTGAGTGGCGAAACTAAACGGCACAAGGATATGTCTGTAAAAGCGACGGTAGTGGGTTCGATTTTCACTTGGAGGAATGAAATACTTAAGGTTGTGGATTCGATTTTCACTTGAAGGAATGAAATACTTAATATTTTCATTTCTTCGCTCTGGTGACGAGGCCACAAATACAACACCTCCAGAATTCGGCGGATAGTTGGGAACAGAGTGTCACAACCCTGGGTTCCAGGTTCCCTCTGTCCACCTCGCTGTGTGCGGGATACAGCGTGAAACTATAATCAAAATAAAGTTTTCAACTTGCACCGTATCTAAACAAGCCACCACAACCCACGCGTTCTCTGAATGCCAACACCTTTGCTTACTGTGCACGGATAAAATCTATGCGATGAAAAATGTTGACTGACATGCTGATGTTGCTTGACGTGTATATTAGGGGCCGTTGTGGTTTGGTGTTAGTGTAGGACTGTAAACGTAATGGTTGTGAGTTCGATTCCCATTTGGGAGAATATTTATTCCATTTTCACTTTCCGCCGAATTTTAGAGGTAAGTACTGCGTGTTGGAATACAATTCTCGGAGTGGGAATCGAACCTACAATTTGTCGCGTTGACAGTACAGTACTTGTATTTTTTTTTGTAAATTAGCTAATGACTTCAAACCCTGCTCTACTCAACACACTCAATATTAGTAAAAGGTAAGAAAACAGAGAGAATAGTCACTAACTTCTCTAAATATCATTAAAAATTGTGATCATAAAACCCGGAAGTAACTTTCAAGGCACCACAAAAATCCTGATTGATGATCCAAGTCTGTAGCGAATTCAATTTAAGCTATTCAATAGTACATTTTATATTTATAGCCTTTTAGTATAATGTTACGTAATGCGTGATTCAAATTAGTTTTTTGCCATATAATTCGTTTAACCTTAGGTATAGTACGTGAAACGAGTCGTGGCCACCCTGAAGAGTGGTTGTGGGTTCGATCCCCGCACGAGGTGTGCGTGCAAAGGCTAGACACAGTTTTAAGCCTACAGAATTCGGAGGGAAATGGGGAATGGAATGTCTTAACATTAGGTTCCCTCTGCCTACCCTGATGTGTACGGAAAAGAAAAAAGAAAAGTTTTACGTAATAAAATATAGCTTAGCTATAAATGTAATATGGTCTTTGATTTTTGACATTGAATGTTTAGTGGCTGCGCTCAACGCCGCACGTAGTTTTGCTACTAAAGCGGTTAAATGAAAACATTTAATCTCCTCATGTGGAAATCGAATCCACAAATGTCGTGTTTACAGTGAGATGCCCACAGGCATCAGAATAGGGGACCAGGGTGGCCCGTGACCACCCCAGAATAGTCTTGTGCCCACCCCAGAGTTAATTCTTATTAAATTGCTAACTTGTTTTACGTGGAAATATTCGCAATAGACATAAGAGATACTGTAATCCATTATTCGCTATAGAGTTCCTTCTTAGAAGCGGTCGTCCTGTCAGCATTCTTTAGTGCAAACATGTTAGGTGATACTTTAGATGAGAGGGTGTTGATTAGCTGTTTATATTTTAGATTTAGGTTATCGTGGCGCAGGGGGTGTCACTGTTACACAATGGTTGTGGGTTCGATTCCCACTCGGTGAATTTTATTATAATTATTTTAATTTCTTTCGCTCTGCCACCAAGGTAAAAGTCCGTTCGTTTCGAGCAAGATGCAATACCTAGAAAAATTCGGTGGCAAGTGGGAAATTAAGTGTTTTAATACTAGGTTCCCTCTGCCTACTCTGCTATGCGCGAGGTACAGAGTGAAGCTGAAAAATGATAGGAGAGGTCTGGTAAAGAGACAGTCCCCCGTTGAGTTTCACCCCTTAATTTGGGCTGTAAAGAAGTTAGTACGGTATGAAATATTTTTTTTTATTAGAAATAGACATATCTATATAAGTATTTCACAGAGAACCAATAAAATATTTGTTCTAGTGTGATCTTGAACTTGCTACCTTCAAAAAGACAATACACGATCCCACGTATTCATACTGGTTGATAGTGTTTTTGTACAGCTTCCAGTCGAGGTTCATAGAAAATTAATTGAGAAACTGTCGAAGTAATTAATTAGAGCCCACGCCTCGTATGGTTTCCGATTGTGTAGAAATAAAAAATATATATTATAGATATCTTTATTTATATATCTATATTTTTGTTATATGTTTTCCTATCATTTTTAATTTGGGGCGGTAGTCTTGCAACACTGTTTTGTAACGCGACGGTTGTAAGTTCGATTCCCACTCCCGCACACAGCATTGTAGGCAGAGGGAAGCTAGTGTTAGGACTCTAAGTACATATAGACAAGCAAATTAGGCATCGCCTTGGCATTATTACGCCAACGCTGTGAAGATAAATGTTATATCATGTATTCATAGATAATTGTTTTATTATGGTTAATTATTTAATTTAGTAGGAAACACGCATCTACTGTATTTTTGCACATAGGAAATTTAGATTGAGAGAAAAAATATTTTTTTGTCATTCTGTTTTACCTATCTCTTTGCGATTTTTCGAATAAATGTAGGGAAAAAATCTTAAAAATATAATTCAACTAAAAACCCTTTTGAAACTTGTGGGTGGCGGAGCTTAACACTGTTTTGTCCAAATAGATCATAAAATAAAAAAAAATCGCCTTCTAAATGGCAATGAAACCTACATACATACTATCTACTCATAAATAAATACTTAATATTTAGAAAAAAATGGACTATTTAAAAAGCTTACAATTATTATTTGTAACAGGAAATACATAAGTTAGTCACCATTTTGAATATCAATGTTCTTCTCGCTAAGATCTATAGATATTGCCTTATAAGGTAATTGAAGAACAATTAAATAAAATCACGTAATCGTGTTGCATATTCATGCGGCTGCTGGAAGACACCTGAGATTCATTTTAAATAAAAAAACGAATCAGAAAAAAAACAGATTATAATCATAGTAAGAGGAAGCGCGGGGTTGAGTTCCGCGCAATATTCAATGTCTTGAATTTGGTGTGAAAGTACAGTATGGCAAAAATAATGAAAGTTACCACACTAAGTTATCTTTCCTTCACGTTATATCCTATATCTGTTAAGCTCAGCTTTACGAGACATTGCACGTAGAGTGACGTAACTAAACGCCGCACTTTATCTCGTGACCAAAGCTTAAAAAATCATTCGTTCATTCATCAGCAACATGACGGAGTCTATGAATGATTCAATACTATCTATATAGATAGATAGATAGATATAAAAAACATTTCAAAACCAAGCAGTTATTTAATTTTATTGCTATTTGATTATAATTATGTACAGTATGCGGTGCAAATTACCTAGTTATGTCAGTAGTAATCGATGACTGGTAATGGCGCCAGACTTAATTATAGTATGGCTTTTATAAATAATTTATATAGTTATAACGTAGATCGTTGTGATAAGAGTAAGGTCTTAATATAGATGTTACAGTAAAAAATATATTAAGCTAAGCTATATTTAAGCTGTATCGTATATTGGCAGGGAAGGCAGAGGGAACCTGGGGACCTAGTGTTGACGCCACCTTTTAGTGAATTCTAGAAGCGTCTTGATATACTCGTAGATGTTGTAGTGTAAATATAACAGATACAGTGTGTAATATATTTCTGTATTTTTTACATTTAAGCTGTATCACAGCATGGTAGGCCGCGGGTACCTGGGAACCTAGTGTTGAGATACTCCGTTCCTATTAAGACACTTCCGTTCCCCACTTTCTGCCGATTTGAGGCCTTGCGTGTTCAGTGGCTAAACTCGTTGTCGCGCTTTGCCTCGTCAATGCGAAGAAATGAAATTATTAATTATTCTTCTTTCTTATTATAATTCTCAGTTATTTTCTTAACCACGCAGGCGAAGCCGAATAGTAAAATATGTAGTCATATCGATGACATAATCATAAGTAAAATATTCTCCAATAATAATAGTAGACAAATAGATAATTCATGCAAACTAAGTGCAATGGCGTTAATCTTTAACCTTTAATAATATAAACATCGTGGCGCAGTAGGCAGCCAGTCGTTACTGTAAATACGACGGTTATGAGTTCGATTCATTTTCAATATTATTTTTAATTACTTTCATTTCCTCGGTAATGAGGCAAATCGTAGCGTTAAGCTCCATCTCTCAACACACGATACCTCAAGAATTCAGGGGAATGGAGGTGTCGTAGCTCTAGGTTCCCAGGTTCCATTTGCCTACCTTGCTATGTGCGGGATATTAAATAAATAATAATAATAATAATAACATGCAAACATCAGTGCAGTGGTAGTTAAAGCTTTAATAATATTATAATTGATGGCGCTAAATACAAGGTCAAATGTAGGAGCTTCTTGCTTAATTTATACGAAATCAAGCGGAGATTTACAAGATAATATTGTTAAATTAAGATTTATATTTAATTTCCATTGAAATTTCACGGTGTATCCCGCATACTGGAGGGTAGGCAGAGGGAACCTTGTGTTAAGAATCTCCGTTCCCCATTTTTCATTGAGTTCTGGAGGCACACACTTGTGCCCCTGCATCACGACTGACCTCAATTTAAGAACTTTTATTTAATATTTTCTTTATACAGAGTGGCAGAGGCAGCGCTTCTTTTACTGAAACTACATATAGGGTAAAATATTTCAAACCCAGAATTAAAAAAATAATCAAGGTACCTCAACGGTTTGGACGTAGGATTTTTTTTTCATTTCACGATTTTTATCCATACCTGTATTTCGTGTGACGCACACATACGTATGCGACGTTGCCGCTTTGACAGGTAAGTGTGTGCGTGCCTATGTTATACTTTACAAATAAAAAAATAACTTTTTCATTTTTGGGAATTATTTTTTTTCCGAATTATATTAGGCTTTTATAGAGTAGTTAAAGCTGTGGTTTCATTTAAAGTGGTGCTGACAATTCCATCCTGTATAACATAAGACGAAAGTAAAAAGCTAATATTTTGTAAATAAAATTTAAATTGGATCTTAACTCACAACCGTTAAGTTACTTGCAAGTACCATTGCTGTATAACTTGACGAAGTGTCTTAAGTTTTAACACTAAGTTCCTTACCTAACACGCCATACGTGAAAAAGCGTGAAGCTACAAAAAATATATTTATCAAAAAAATTACAAAATATAATAATCAAACTTATATTAATATAACTCGGTTCATCCACAATATATCCTCGCGTCGGCCTTCTCGCAAGGCCAGGCCACAGCGCCACCACTCGTATGCCCATATATGGACGATACTTCCTTCACGATCGAACGGAAATATACAGTGGTATAAGCACTTACTTTTATTTGGGCTTTTGATAGTATAACATAGATAGTGGTTTTATAGTTTTATTGTCAAATAGAGTTATTTTTTTGATTGTTTATAACGATATCGTTAAAACACTTCTTTTCTTTTTAAGACATTTCCGTTCGTCACTCTCCGTTAAATTCCGGAGGCTTTGAGTTTTAAATTGCAGTTCTTAACACGCTTTGCCTCATCACCAGAGTGAAGAAATGAAAATATTAAATATTTTTTTCCCCTGAATGAGAATAGAACGCACAACCGTTGCGTTTACCCGTACTTTTGTGACCCCACATATTACATATATCTATTATATAATCCTATGAACGTACAGACATAGGAAATGACTCGTTAACTAGAACATAGCAAGTAGATTTGATAAGGAAGGTTTCATATCAGATTTTGTATTAAAAGTTACTCATGTTACATTACTGCCCACGTAATTTAGATATTTAATGTTTTTTTTTATTATTTTTTTTAGATATCTTTGTATAGCATTCAGGTATATATTCAGAAATATATACTGATATTAGAAAGTTGAAGAGGTTGTTTGCAGCATAGCGTGTTCCACCAATCTCAGGAACTACTGGTTACAACAGCAAATGCGTTAAATATATTAATATCTTCCATAATTACAGAGTACTGTCACTATTTAAGGTACACAATACATTAAAGAAAATTAGTCACTACGCAGATTTACAAGAAAATCCATCTATTTTAAAGAAAATGACGAATACGCCAAGAATTTTAGTTGATGTGATTCACAGTGCAATCTAACGTTTTTCTAAGTAGAGTAAAAAAACTTATCAATGGGTTTTCCTACGGAACTTTTACTAAGTCACAGTTTTAAATGCAAAGTTATTTTTTCATTCAGTCATTTTTTATCTTTGGATAAGCAGAAAGAATGAGTGAATCATTATTCCGCTTTCAACTTGCTTATTTAAATAGAATATAATGTAGGTACTTTGCTTTATAGACTAAAGCTTCTTCAGTAATTATTTCCTCTGAGTGAGAATCGAACCGACAACCGTCGCCTTTACACTAAAGTTTAAAGAACTATCTTTTTCTTTTACAGAACTTTTCTGCTCCTTTCTACAGATTTCTTATACATTTTTACTATGCAAAAGTTTCACAAACTCATTTCACAATTCGAATAAGGCTAGAAAAGTTTTATTAAAAAATCTCTCTATTGTGCATTTATATAATTCTAATAATTTTAAAAATTATTTTCAATGTATTAAAAAAAAGCAACATTATGTTCCACATACACCAAAATTAAATTATTATTCCCTAGATTCCGTCTAGGGGAGAGACGAATCACTATACTCTCCATTTATCAACAACATCAGTATCTACGTACCACCACAACCATGTTTATAAACACCCTAAACTGGTTCCATCAAAGGCCACCAGTAACTGTGCTAGTTGCATAAGAAACCGGTCCCCAAGGTCTCTGTCATACGCTTGATAGATTCGAAGTGGATGTGCTGAGATAACGGATGAAGTGGAAATAAGATTGCTTCATATCATGTCAGTATTTATATATTTGGCATATAGAAGGGAAGGTGGAGGAACCTAGTGTTTATTAACTTGGTTCGAAGTGTATGTTGAATGGCGGAACTTAACGCTGCACTTTATCTAGTTACCAAGGCAAATGCACAAACGTCGTAGTTACAGTAGGAATATAATAAAAACAAAAAATTACACTTTATCCATAAGGTGGAAGAAATGAAAATATTATTTGCTTCATATACTATGTGTACAATATATATGTTTGTATGTATATCTTTTTTTTAGCTGCGTGGTGTATGCCGCATATAACAAGGAAGGTAGTGTTAACCTGGTCTTAATTAACTCCATTCTCCACGTATGTACGTATATCGCTTTATATTGTTACCAGGTCGAGAAAATACAAACAATTCCTTCAACCGAGTAAGAATCGAATCCACAACAGGATAGGCAGAGGGAACCTAGTGTTAAGTCACTCCGTTTCCCCTTTTCCGCCGAATAGAGATATTGTACCACGACTGGCCTCAAATTTGGTCTGGAAATAAAAGGCAAAATCAACATTTTAAAAATTCCATTATCAAATTCCCAATTATTTTACGTCACTCAATTACCAACAATGATGGTCCAAAGCAGTCCAAAAACCCTTAGGATCGATAGGGCATCAGTGACGCATCGCGGTCACCAAGTATCAGTACATTTGGCTAACGGTTCTTGGATGGGCACAGGCGTTCATTGTTCTAACTATGCTTTGTAGGGCTGGAACTTTAGAATTATATTAATAAATTTTTATTTTTTTAGTTTCGCGGTATATCTCGCATTCAGTGAAGTAGGTAGAGGAAGCCTATGGTAAAGATACTCCGTTCCCCACTTCTTGCTCAATTTATATATCAAATATTGGATATATAAATAGAAATAAATAGTGACAGCTCACTTTAAGCCAATCTAAGTTCGTGTAAATATTATTTTAAAAATGCTATAGTTACAAAGGAACGTATGATGAACGTATGAACTTGTAACCAAATAACTACAAACTTTGACAATCCCCTATACTCATATGAAAATCTACTAAAACTTTTATTAAAATCCACTATTTACTTATTAATATACATTTATATCCGCCACCCGCCACGCAACACGCAATGCGTCCAGGATTCGATGGAAAGTGGGAGAACCTAAGTATCTTAATAGAAACTTAGTGGCGTAGATTTCTTTTGTCTACCCTCCTACCTACATATACAGCGTGAATCAGAAAAAATATTTAAATATAAATAATTATGCTATCTATATATTTAAAAAAAAGGCACGCGACAAATTCGCTGTATAAAGTAATATCATTCCTTTCCGGGTAGGTTATGAGACGTATAAAAAAAACGAATTCCACAACAGTATATTAAATATGTACATATCAGAGGCACCTATTTGCTGAGAGTTGACTTAAATGGTTCCTTGAAAACGTGTAATAAGTATTAAAGCTTCGATGTATTTTGGAGGCTTTGGGTGTTGAGTGGCTGAGCTCAACGCTGCGCGTTCCCTCGTTACCAGAGAATTTATTTTTCATACAAATGGTTATTCATTTTCGTCCCCTTTACATATTTTTAATTATGGTTTATTTTCATTAAATATAATCTATTGTTATCTTATGATTTCATAAGGTTTCATAGGGAATACAAAAATCAAAAAATAAAACATGAATGAATTGGTATATTTAAAGAATATAATTATTAATAACTAAATAGTGGATTTTAATAAAAGAGAGCCATAAAATAAAAATATTAAATATTTAATTCCCCCATGTATAGATTAATATAGATTTGAACTTAAACATATATACATACATTTAAAGTTATTGGCAAAAATAAATATTAAAATAATATATGACATACTAAATAATTTAAGATTTATGTGTTTTTCTCATAGATAACCTTGCCAAAACTGGACCATCAAAGGAAGCTCCAGCTTTTCTAATAAAAAGGATTATCAAAATCGGTTCACCCGGCGTAAAGTTCAGAGATAACATATGCAACAAAATATACGTTCGAATTGATAACCGCCTTCTTTTACAGAAGTCGGTTAAAAAAAATTAACCAAGATTATTTTAAAAGTTATCGACACTGGAAATATTATGTTAATGTTAATATTATACGAATTATGTATATTTGAGACAAAAAACTGCTTAAAATCAAGTTATTAGGAAGTAAAAGTATACAATCATCAGAATTTTATAAGAAAAAAAATATCTAACATTTTGAAGGTCACCGTATATTATAAATTTTATGATTGTAGGCGTATATTATTCTTGTATTTTTTTTAGCTTCACGCTGTATCCCGCATATAGCAAAGCAGGCAGAGGGAGCTTAGTGATACGGCACTCCGCTCCCCAGTACTGGAGTAGAAGCAGTTACTAAATTATATTTTCTGTAACCACGATCGATGAAATTATAAAANAAGCTCCAGCTTTTCTAATAAAAAGGATTATCAAAATCGGTTCACCCGGCGTAAAGTTCAGAGATAACATATGCAACAAAATATACGTTCGAATTGATAACCGCCTTCTTTTACAGAAGTCGGTTAAAAAAAATTAACCAAGATTATTTTAAAAGTTATCGACACTGGAAATATTATGTTAATGTTAATATTATACGAATTATGTATATTTGAGACAAAAAACTGCTTAAAATCAAGTTATTAGGAAGTAAAAGTATACAATCATCAGAATTTTATAAGAAAAAAAATATCTAACATTTTGAAGGTCACCGTATATTATAAATTTTATGATTGTAGGCGTATATTATTCTTGTATTTTTTTTAGCTTCACGCTGTATCCCGCATATAGCAGAGCAGGCAGAGGGAGCTTAGTGATACGGCACTCCGCTCTCAAGTACTGGAGTAGAAGCAGTTACTAAATTATATTTTCTGTAACCACGATCCACGAAATTATAAAATAAATCTCTTTACCTCTACACCAGAGGTTTAATGAAAACATTAAATATTTCAGTTCCTCGATTAGAAATCGAACCTACAACCTGTCATATTTACAGTCGCACCCGTACACCCCTACGCCACAACTCGTCAATCCTTTGTTAAAACAATATTAAAAGTGCTAATACAATTTAATGAATGCCACGTTACACGCTATACCAGTATGTAAATAAAGTAATTGCCTTGCAAAACTCCTGTGATGGATCACATTGCTACCATATTATTTACCTGCTGAGTGAGTTGGTTGCTCGATGAGGTGGAAAATGATTAGAAAACTGGTTTTTTTGTTCAGTTTATTTTGGATTTTATCTATTGTTTTAAAGACCTTGGATGCGAAGGTTAAGTTTGAATTTTTTTGTGATATTTCAGTGGTTTTTCGCACAGTATTAATTGATAAGACTTAAAAATTCGAACGTATTAGCAATGTTTTGTACATTTTTTATTATTTTAATTTTCTTGCTCTAATAACGAGGCTAAGAGCGGCGTTAAGTTCCGATACTCACTACGCATTGCTACCAGAATTCGGTGGATAGTGGTCTATGGAAGCTAACAGCATTAAGGTCATGCTCGAAAAGAAGTAACATGCTCAGTTCTGTTCTTCAAATAAGGCGTTTTCAGTATATCAGTTAAGTATTATCACTCACAAGGTAAATCGGTAAAAAAGATAGAAGAGAAATATTTTTAATACACATAAACACCTCCATACCTCCTCGTATGCTTCTTATAAATATTTTAAAACTTTCAAGTTTTCTCAGATTCTTACCCACCATCCCAATAATTTGTTTAATTAATAGTACTTACAGTGCTAACCCTAAACCCCACCGGAAGCGCACACTTGAGGCAGACGCGCGATGCATTCGCACCGACCGGATGTGGTCGACCTACACTGACATGTCGGGTTTATACGACCAATTGATATAGTGATATCATTCTCATTTTGATAACTAACTGTTAATATTTAGTGAATGTGTAAAAGTAGGCCTTTTGTAGCTTCACGCTTTTCAGGGTAGGCAGACGGAATGTAGTGTTAAGGTATTCCGTTCCAATTTTGGGGCAATTCATGCCGCGGTATTCCTTGATGCTAGAGCGAAAACACGAAAATTTAAATATGTCACTTTTTCGAATAGGAATCAAACCTAAAACCTGAATGGCCACTAAAAGTAGGATTAAGGTATTAATTGGCTTTAGTATTAAAAAATAAGGATTAAGGTATTAAAAGAATATAATTTGTTTGATGTCTTGATATGCTCAAATTATTTACTCTATCTGTTATATTAGTAATCGTGCAATAATATATACTTCTTTATTTCTATTATTTTATAAATCAATTATAAGTCATTTTAAAAATAGATTTCAAAAATTTTTTATTCATAAATTACTAAATATAAAACAATAATGTCAACAAAAAAAACGTAAAAAACCTAAAAAAAGGCTAATTCGCTCAAATTCGTATCCCAAATTCGTGCAAAATCTCATAAAATCAGCAATCACAGTACAATCAGACCAGATGGTGGAACAAAAGGACCCACCAGCCTTTGTCTGAAGTCTTGGATATAGGAAGCATGGTTCCAATTATGGTATCCAACCATAACTGGTGGGGACCTTGCAATTATGGCGAGAAATGCGCAGATTTACCTCATATGTACCTGTCACGTAAGAAAAACGTGAAAAATTAAATGTAAACATCTTTGTTGTTAGCGTTTTATGTGGATAAAAATGTTATTATTAGTTATATAAATCACTTGAGATACTTATAAGTAATGATTTAAATCATAATGATAAATAAATGTAAAATATTTTCTATTTGTTTTTGTTTTTAATATTTACATTATTATATGGAAATGGAATTAACTGAGCATTAAATATCTTTCAACTTATCACCATTAGACTTAGTAGACTGGTTATGTAGTGCCTTTTTTATTTTCACGTTGTATTCCGCCTATATTAAGATAGGCAGAGGGAACCTGGGAACCTCGACGACAAGAAATTGAATAATTTTGAGACATTATTTAAATACTTACAAATACTTTATATCATGATCTTGAGACGAAATCTGAAACAAAAATATTACGATAAGTAATCATTTCACATTGATTGAATTCTATTTAAAATGTTTAGCAAAGTAATCTTTTTTTAGCTAGCGGAGTAGCCAGAGGGAAGAGAATGATAAAAGTTAAAAGTCGTTTCGCCTCCTCTTTCTGTCATCAACCTTTTCATACATGCCCTCCGGCCTCTGGAGGATCATTAGGATTTTTCGTGATTTTTCCATTATCATCGATATCCTCATTCAGGGTGTGCGGTGTTGAGTTCTGCCACTCATTACACCATATTTAGAAAATTTGGGCCAAAATAGATCACGAAGTGTTCCAACACTGGGTTTTATTACCTTAAAAAGTGTTTCGACTAAAAGAATGAAACTGTAAAGAATTAGACAAATAAAGACAGGTTTCATAGGCAATTCAAAACTAGATTCTAAAATCTAAAATTTCACAAGTATATGTACTCGTATGTTTTATCGAACTAGTCATACGACCTAAAACAAAAGTAAGAAAACACTTTCACTCATTGCGTTCTTATCATTTATGTGAATCTTTGTTTTTTTTGGCACCAGATGTTTATGTAACATGGTCTTTCGGTCCGGATTCTGCCTTTTCCGAAATATTTCACAATTGTATAATTTTATCACTGAAGCAACTATTTTTATTAAAACATCTCCATTATAATTAGAAAAAGTGATTGTTTGAGGTTCTTTTCTTTAAATTAAAATGGAGAGAAAGAAAATAGAACAAAAAGTGACGAGTGTCGAAAAAATGCCTAAACCTGCAACAAATGCTAAATACGATAATTATAAGAATATATTAAACAAAGGTCACACCACATACTATTTGTAAATTGTACACCAACGAATCTAAGTATTGTCGTACAATATGCAAAATACAACCTTCAGTTTAGGAGGTCAGAGCAAACAGACAAACACAAACGTTAGGAATCACTTCCGCCTTATTTGAACGCTATTATTACAAGTAGGCTAAATATGTATAAATATATTAATGGTGTGCACACCCATTAAGGATTTGTTGCTTTCTCTAGTTAAACGAAAATAATGTTTACCTAATGATGATGTTTGTTAGTTTTTGTAAGTTTGGGATTTTAGTGATAGTTGTACTGACAATATTGGTCAGTGATGTCAGTCTTAACTGACATAGTTCATGCGTTGAGCTCCGCTCCTGAACATATAACATCTTCAAATCGAATTAAAAGCTGAAAACAGAATGTTTCGACAGCAGGTTTTCTCTCGACCTGCTATGTGGGTTACACAAGCAATCCTTGAAGCAAAACTTCCATATTTGCAGAGTAACGTTTGTAATCGGACCTAGATATATTAAGCATTGGAAATAGAAATATTAATAAATAATAAAACATTCCCTGAGCGGGAATCGAACTCACAACCATCGTGTTTACAGTCACACGCTTGTGCCTATGACGATATATTTTTTACAAGCCTTTATTTGACTTCCTATGGTAATATGTGTTATTATGTGAAATCTTGCAAGCTCAATTTGACCCACTTCCCAGCGCCAGGTTGAACTGCTTTTTGGATTACAACAGTCCTGATGACAATGAAATAACATAATTATAATCAATATCAATTCGGTAATATAATCTCTTTTTTACCGTACAATCTCCTTTGTGTGTTCTCCATACAACGTGACATTGGCGAAGTGATTAGTGCTCAACTGGCACGCTCGAAGCGCCATAAATTAAGAACTGAACTGAACTGAATATCAATTCGTCCACTATCATCAACTTCTTCATACATGACAAGGTCCTTTTTTTCCCTAGCCTGCACCATCCCATTGTTGGGCAAAGGCCTCTCTCCACTTCTTCCATTCTGGTCTATTTCGCGCTAATGAACACCAGTCAGGTTTATAATGGTCCAGCTCGTCTCACCATCTCTGTTTTGGTCTGCCAATTCTCCTTTTAGAGCTTGGAATCCACCTGGTAGAAGATTTCGCCCAAGACTCTTCAGGCATGCGGCAGACATGTCCGGCCCAGTCCCATTTCAGCATAGCGGCTTCGTACCTACGTCAGCGATTTTTGTGCGAGAGCGCAGTTGGGTCCTGCTGCTTGAATTGTGGAGGATGGAACTACAAATCAATATTGTTGTTATTCTAAAATGGCCGATAGTAAATAATAGTATAGTATATAAATAAGTATATAATAATCGTTACAAAGTTAGTATGACGCCAGATGTAGACATAGGATGTAGGTCAAAATCGTCTCGTCTCACGGCCTTCGTACAGTGGTCGAGCTGTGCGATATGGTCAAATATCATTTTGAATTATCTATATAAATAAATATAAATAGCTATGAGTGATTGAACTATTTAAACCATTTTTCCCGCTGTATCCCGCATATAGACTGAGGGAAAACAATCTGTTCCCACTTTCTGTCAAATTTTTAAGATATTTCTTGATGAGTGGCGGAGTTCAACCTCTCGTTTTGTCTTCTTCGTTTAAATTAGACACAGAGAGATTATTTAAATAACTTAATGCTCGATATCAAACCCTCAACCGCCATTCTTATGGTCAGAAGCTGCGTGGTAGTGCCTCAGTGGCCTCGACTATTCAACTATTTATTTAAATATGAATTAGCTAACTATATGTGAAAAGGAACCTAATATCAAGACAGTCCGTTATCCATCTTTCCGCTCGAATTAGACACATTTAGTGGTAGAACTCAGCACTGCATTAAATGTTATTGTTTTGGGAAATTATTAATTTATTTCCTCAAGTGGTGTTCGAACCCACGACCATGGATCAGGTGACCTTTATATACAAGATTCGAACTGATGCCTTTTGGAATTTAACATTTTAATATTAATTTTCAGTATTTTAAAACTTTTAAAAATACTGAAAATTGATATTAAAATGTATATTATAAACCGTTGCGAATATTATTTTAAACATTGTAAGTATATAACGTAATCGATTTGAGAATGTTCCCACGATTGAATATTGCTACAGAGAAATTACGTTTTATCGAACCTGTGTACGACGTGAAAGGTTTTCAGCTCTGACATGATGGGGTTGGGTAACGCTAACAAATAATATAATAGCTTAAATAAAAGAAGTTTGTGGGAAGTATAAGCGCGATGTTTGTGGGTTCGATCTCCTCTCAGAGGAATAATTTATTTTCATTTATATAATTTAATTTTTTTCGACACTGAACAAGCAATGTCTGGAAAATTGGGCGAAAAGTGGAGAACTGGTTGTCTTGGCACTCGGTTGCTTCACTATCCTGCTATATAAGTGAAGCTAAATAAATATTCTTTAAAATAATTATTTTAATATACCTATTTTAATACTACAGGTTAATAGTAGTTGCGTAGTACACTGTATAGACAATGGTTAAGGGTTCGATCGTCACTCGGGCCATTGAAATATTTTTAAAATTTAGTACCAAAACGAAGAATTCAATATAAATATTTTCTGCGCTATATATTTTCAATACTAATAAAAAACATTGTTTTATCATCCGACCTTACATTCGTTTTAACAAGACAATTGTTATCAAAAACACGAGGTAATTTGCCCGACCTTAAATACACGTATAAAGTATAGCACTACCTCAAAAGATAAATAAACTGAGGTATTATCCTTCGCAAAGACTAAACTAGATTCAAGAATTATAAAAGTATTAGAAGAAGAAAATTGATTGAGAACTTTAATACGGTGTTAAGTTCCGCTAAGTACGAAATATCTTTAAGCTAGGGAAGGTCAAGAAATGAAGAAATTAAGGATTAGGGTAGGGAATCTAGTGATAAGACACTATGTTCTTGGCTCTTAGCGCAAGTTACGAGAGCTTACATGATGAATGACGTAATTCGATTTTCCTTTGTTGTCAGAGTGAGGAGATGAATTAAGTGAGAAATTCATTCACCCGAGTAAGAATCAAACTCACACTCGCGTAAAGGAAACCTAGCGTTCAAACACTCCATTCCCATTAAGATACTTCCATTCCCCACTTTATTTAGGAGGTCTATTATAACAAGTTAAGCGTCACATCAAACTTTTACTATGCTTTTATACTTATACTTACTTTTATTCTTATAATCTTCCAAAAAAGCGATATGGTAATAAAACATTTGTTATCACAAAGTTCAATGAACGCATTTTTCATTTCTTATCAGTGACAAACTAAATTACTAAGATAAGCCACCCCCCCACTGATAAGAGAGTGTAGTCCATTCATTATGCAACATAATTAAGTAACCGTTGCATCTCTTAAGAAGTTTATATATAGCGTTATCACAAGATTCTTTGAACTAAACATACAAAAATAGATAATTTTACTAAAAATTTTATAAATAGCTTAAAACGCATGAGCTTATTTTAAAGTTTTACGTTGTATCCTGCACATAGCAGAGTAGGCACAGGGAACCTAAGGGAACCAGGGAACCTATTCTACATTAAAAATTGTAAAACAGTAGCAATTTTGAAATTAATATGAGGAAACGTTTAAAATTTGAAAGACTCGAACCCGCACCTTTTGGACGTTCCAATTATTCTTAAAATACTTCTCAATATAAAATTTACCAATACCATTAAACTCAACAAAATATATAAGAAAAACGAGTAAAAATTGAATCTACAACTAATATAAAGGCGATCTAATGTTACTAGCCGCTTATAAAGGTATAAAAAAAATAAGGAAAGTGAGGTCACTAATGTTAAATAAGGAACAAGTGGCTTTCTTTTTATGTTTTAATAATTTGCGTTTGTTGGAAAGTTTTCATGGCAACGCAGTTAGTGCTTGAGATGGCAGACGTCCGCCCACACTGTGAGGTCTCACGTGAGATGTGATCCACTCGGTTACTAATTTTCTTATTTTTCTTACCTAAACACTTATCTTTTCTCTTATTTATATATTTTAGTGTTTATATTGTCTTTTTTTCTTAAATAATATATAATTCAAAAAAGCAGAAAAGCATACTTTTTTAGATCGATAAGTGCTATATGAATGCTCGTAGCTATAAACTGTATGAGCCAAAACTCGAATGATTAATAGTGGTGCTAGGAGAATGGAGAGTCTTAGGTTCCTGCTGATGGAATACTAGCACGAAATACAGCAGTATCATCAATACAAAAATATTTGTATAGATGAGTATCAAAGTATGAGGTCTTTTAGGCGTCATAATATCAATTCGTATTAGCAAACAATACATAGTGAAACAGACGGACGGACGAATTAGTGAAGTACAATGGCACATATAAATTAATTAGTATGCGTTTTGCCTCCGGTCAGTGTGCTGAGTGCATATTTTGGTTAGCATTTTTGTAGTTTATTGAACTAAACAGAATGTAGTGATCATTCACTTTGTTTATTATTTTCTACGTACTTAGAAACTATTCATATAGGTCTTGTAGTCGTTGTAAAATATGACAAATAAAACTAAGAAAAGTCATATTCTTCATATTCTTCGCCATAAACCAGTAAAAACACAACCTTACAGATTAACATTATAAAAAAACCTGTACAAGACAAAGTGAAAAATGTACATGCGTCTCAACACTAACAAGCGCATGTAACAAAATGCACAAACATGTAAATATGTCGTACACAAAGAAATCATTCAACGACTTCCTTGACCAGTCCTGTTAGTTGTATGAATTATACAAGTTTACTTTTTTAGTTAGAATATGTATATAGCCTCACGTTGTATTCCGCACATAGCAAAGGGAACCTGGGAACCTAATGTTCCCCTAATGCCTCTCTTTATTTTAATTATTTGTATACGCCTCTAATAAAATACAGGAATATATATGATCTAATAAGCGAAGAAGTTATAAAAACCGATTTAATTACTCGTTCCGTGTTGTAAACAAAGAAAACCTTTATAGCTTTTTTTGCCATGTATGTAAGTACAATTATTATTCTATTATGTATGTATGTACGAACAATTGTAGCTACGTAACTAATATCTGTTTTTTTTAATTATCATTGCAATCGATTTGCTGAAGTAATAGAGCTGAAGCTGTAACTTTTTACTAGTTACTTCACTCACTTCAATTGTAACTTAGCGTATTCTTAGCTTCATGCTATATATATCTGGACATCGAGAGGTAGGCAGAGGGAACCTGGGCACCTAGTGCTATCAATTCATTTCCATTAAGACACTTCCGTCGCCCACTTTCAATTCTTGAGGCATTATGTGTTGAATGGCCGAACTCAACGTCCCGCTTTGTCTCATTACCAGATTTAAAAAATTAAAGTGTTTATTTTATTTCCCCGAGAGAGAATCGAACCCACTACCTTTTTTAACCATAACTGCCTCAATTTTTATACTTTTCTATATTAAAAATAAATGCTTTTCTTTAAAAAATTTGAACCCAACATTTAAATTATTAATTTTAGGCACCCCTCAAGCTGTCAAATGATCTTTTCAAGTCACACGTCAGTAGACATAGAACATTGTATTGATGACTGTAATGTAATTCAATATTCTTTAAAGTCAATGACTTTGTTATATTTATAAGTTCCTACGAATGCCTTTGCACGTGCTGGCTCTGTTTCATATAAATAGTATTTTTTTTGTTTTCATTTTATACCATTATTTTATCTTTTTATATATATATTTTTTAGCTTCTCGCTCTCATATCTCGCATGTAGCAGGGTAGGCAGACGAAACTTAGTCGTAAGAATCTCCACTTTACGCCGAATTTTCGAAGCATTGCGTCTTGAGTGAAGGAACTCAATGCTGCGCTTTCCCTCGACACCAGAGCGAAGCAATGAAAATATTAGTGAATAATTTTTATCCCCGAGTGGGAATCAAACCCATAACCGTCGCGCTTACAGTCAGTCAAACGCTCGTGTCCTTGCGAGCGCCTCATTTATTTATATTGATAAAAAAATAATAATTTCACAGTAGACAATGATGTGATAAGTCACTATTTTCTCTCCATAAAAAACGTAATATAGGTGTATATGTTTACGTAAATATCAATAACTTAAATAGCTACATTTACAGAAAATTATACAAATGCAAACGAACAAGGCGTGTCGGTCAAGTGGCAGCAATAAAAGTCAAAGCCTTAGAACAACTAAGACTATAATATTAAAAATATTTTATATTTCAAATATATTTCTATAATCAATAACATAAAAAGAACTTACTCTAGGTTCCAATATTCTATATTCATTAAAAAAATGGTTAGTTTACTTAAAAAAATGCAAATCGGTATTAAAGCGACAGTTTCAGAATTTAAAGGTGATGGTTGAGGGTTCCATTTTCAATCAAGGAAAAGAATTATTTCAAGATACACACTAGGGTATGGTCTTCTTCAATCTTGAGTTCCCCTGCTCAACACATAATGTCTCAGAACTTGGGCGGAAAATGAGGTTCAGGGGTTCCCTCTGCCTATCCTGCTGTAAGCGGGATACAGCGTGAAATAAAAAATAGCTGGTACAGTTGTAGATATATCACTTCCATTATTATCTCATCTTAGTCTTGACACAGATGACTATATCGAAATCTAATACCGATTTAAGGTCAATGCCTTGTTTTGCTCTCAAATATTAGATCATTTTAATCTTATTACATTGCAATTACTAACAATTTTAAATTACTTATAGCATACACTTCGTTCCCCACTTTCTTGGGGTAGGTCTTCTTTTTCTTTCTTTCTCATTGTATACAATACCTTAAAAATTTGGCCGTTTTGGACTCAATTGGACTGAATATATTTTAAATTATTTTGGATTCAATATATTGAGTGGCTGTACTCAACGCCGCGCTCTGCCTCGTTATCAAAGCGAGGAAATGAAAATATTAAATATTACAATCCCTCGAGTGGGAATCGAACCCATAGCGTCACTCAAAATATCTATTTTTTAACCGACTTCTGTAAGAAAAGGAGGTTATCAATTCGACTGTATTTTTTTTTACACATTATATTAGATTTACGAATGTACGTATGTACGTAATAAAACGGTAAGCTATGTATGTATATTTTAGCAATCGGTAGTTCTACCAGTTTTTTTAACCAAGGACGTTGGAAATGTAAATTTCATTAAATGTATAGGCGTATCTTATTTTGTATTACGTCTTCGTTTAGCATTGAATGTGTTGTACACTTCTGAGGTGAATTTCAAATGCTTAACTCGTAAATTGATTTAATTTATATCGATTTTGGCATATTGACCTTAAATAAAAAAACGAAAATAAAAAAAATTGTTAACAGGCTAACTAAAAAGAAAAGAAACGAATCCAAAAAATTACTTGCTAAAAGGCGGGAATCGAACCTAAAACTACCACGTTTATAAGTGTTGATAGCTGATATAATAAATCCATATAATAGTAAATCTATTCATCCGTTTGTCCCTCTCACGGTAGCTTATAAACTAAGGTCATTAGGGTCACGCGGTCGGACTGACAGACACTTTCACAATTAGATATTAACATGCCGATGTACATACATATCGTATTGTATGCGAAAATTGTTAGTTTAGAGTAAGAATTTAACGTCGATGCGAAAGTACCTACCTATTATCATTATTGTTCAAGATTTGATCTTGAGATCTAGTGTTGAGACACTCTGTTACCCATTCAGACACTAGGTCCCCTCTGCCCCTGCTGTGTGCGGGATACAGCGTGAAGCTGATTCCATTAGAAAACGTATAAAATTTTCCTATAGAGTGTGTTTCCTATATAATTTTTCTGCTCTGTTAGACAAAACGCGGCGTTTAATTCTGTCGCTAGTTACGAAATGTCCTGATAATGGAGTGGAACGTGGGAAAGGGAGTATCACAACACTAGATTCCCTCTACCTACTCTAGCATGAGTAGAAAAGGGTGAAGCTGTTTTTTATAGGTTCATGAATTTTCTGTAACACGTTTGACCTACTCGGGATTCGTACCTAGAACTTAAAAATATTCCTACATTAGCTAAATTCAATAATTATACTCCTTGTTTATACAGCGTGTTCACAATAATTTATTATCTAATAAGTATCGACACTTACACGACACCAAGCAAGGGTGGAATTGTTTCTTCTAAACAACAGGTAGATTGTAAAGATAAGAGCCATTACTTACAACTTAATAAACTAACTTTCCCTTTCAAATAGGGAAATGTCAAATGACATTTAAGTTAACGTGAAGACAAAGAAAACAGAGGTACTGCGGCGTTAGGTTCCGTTATCAAACACGCAATGGACGACTAGAATTGATTTTACTTTAATTTAATTTACTACAGAAGGCCCGATTGCAATTTCTGCTCCTCGACACCAAAACGAAGAAATGAAAATATAAGTTTAAATAAATATTTAATTTCTTCGAGTGGGGATCGAACCCATAACCTGTCGATTTTGCAGCACACTTTGTGCCACTAGCTCATATGTATATACTAAATATTAATTTAATATGGTAAGACTCATTCTAGGTCACATTTGCTAGTAGGTATGTCTTATGCAAATGAATGCAGTTTAGTAATTCCAAACAGTAAATTATCTATAATCACATACTTTATGTGTTTTTTGCAATTAATGACGAAAGTTCAAGGTGAAATATTTTTTTCATTAAGAAATTTGTCTGTATTGTTTATTTAAAAATTCCTTGGGAACGTCTTTAGTTCAGATATTTTTACGCTGCTTCTAGTTTCACGTAGAGGGAACCTGGGAACCTAGTATTAAGGCACTCCATTCCCATAAAGACACTACCATTCTCCACTTTCCACAGGATTCTGGAAGTAGTACGTGTTGAGTGGCGGAACTCAATGCCGCGCTTTGCCTCGTTACTTGACCGAGAAAATAACATTTTGAAATTTTTCATTTTCTCGAGTGGGAATTGAACCCACAGCCTGTCGAGGTAACAGTCACACGCTTGTGCCCCTGCGCCACGAATGATCTCAAATATTTCTCTAATTTTTCAATGAAAACCAGCAATTCTTGAGATTTGCGCGTTCAACCAAACAAACAGCTTTATAAAATTAGTAAATATAAATAGGTACATATGAATATGAATGAAGGATTGATGCAATATGAAAGTGCGAAGGTCATGTTTGGAGGTTGACGAGAAGATTGTAGGGAGTCGATAGGTGACGGATTGGTCACGAGACTTGGGCAACCGCTACTGGACAGGGTACTTGTGTTATTATACTAGCTTGTTTTGTGGTTTTGGTTGGCATTGGTTTTAAAAAAAAGTTATTTTTTTAAAAAATATATAAAAATGCAACATACTTCCTTTTTAAGGCGTAGTGGCGAACAGGCGTGCAAGTTTGTAAAGCAAATCATATAAACTCTTCCTTTAGTGATTGTCTACTGTGTCAGACAACATGCAGATAGAAAGACGCGGCGTAGAACGCTGAAATTTGACATGTGGGAACCAAGGAGCCTTCCTTTTTGGAGATGTAAAAATCCTACAGGAACGAGAAAAAACAATCCTGTTAGCTTAGTTAGCTTTCATAGTCCACGCGAACGAAGCAACGGGCTACGGCTAGTGTTATATAACAAAAGACCAATACTCAGTGGTTGTACTGTATACACACATAGATGATAGAAGAGATCATCCGTTGTCAATCAGCCATTTTAAAATGAACTTCCGATATATTGTTCTTTATGATCAAATGTATGACGATGAAAGTTCATCTTAGAGTAGTCTAATGGTTATGCAAGGTAAAATTTCATGGAATTTAAGTAAAACTGACACGCTTGTCACGACAACGTATGGAAATATGTGAGATGGTAGTACTGGTATGGAGAGATGGGAAGTAAACAAGAATTGTATTAGATAACAGCTGTTCATCTTCTTGGCAAGGTTCATGTAACAGGTAAGGAAGAGAGATACTTGAGTTAGAACACTAATATCTCTGTTCTCTAGGTTCCATTGCTACTCAGGTGAATGGATTATTTTTATTTCCTCGCCTCGGTAAGAAGACGGCGCGCGGCGTTAAGTTGCGTAAGGCGCCAGGAAGGTAGTATCTATTGGCGATATAACGTGAAGCTTATAAAATAGCTTATACATACATCTATATGCACTTTATATTTAAAAACAAGTTTACACAAAAAAGCCAAAAAACAAAAACCGCTCAAACAATGAAAACAATTGACTCACTGTTCCATATTTACTTAACTAAAGTAATCGATAAGATTTGATTCACTTTGTTATTTATTAGTCACGAGCAGCTGCGTTATGTTCTAAATTACATGCCTTTATAACGCTTGTATGGTTGTAGAATGTTGGTGGGAAGATATAGGGGTAATTACCTACACGCTGTATCCCGCATATAGCGGGATAAGGATAGGGAAAGTGTTAAGACACTCCGTTACGTTACGCACTATTATTCTGACGCGTATATCTTATGAATGGTCTTTATACACATATAGATATCTTTCTTATTAAATAAGTATATTAGCAGTATGCATCCCATCTCTACAAAAACTATAACTGTGCCAAATTTCATTAAAAAATTATGTATAGGGGGCTAATCCTAGGAACTACTTTTACCCTCATATCTTCAACTATTTTTACTATATTTTCTTCTCATTTTCGCCTCATACCATTGAATTTCAATTATCATTTTTTAAATCAATTTTTCTCAATTTCTAAACAAAACCAAGGCTTCCATATCTTATCTTGCTAATATATAATTATATTTTAATTAAGTAAACGTAATTTTAATACACATAAATTATTGACAAAACATAAAATAAATATATAGTTGTGTACCTTTTGAAATTTCGTCACTTATCTATAAACAATTTAGACAAGGCCGTCTGTTATCTAAGTTGATGATTTGCCAATCATTAATGATGATTCATTGCCTTGATAGTGGAAATGGATAGTAATTAGTCTCTATTGCGGAAACACCTGCCGTTTAGATGTAGTAGTGAGTTCAATTCCCACTGGAGTTAAGTTTTTTATCCACATGTAGCAGAGTACGCAGAGGGATCCTAGGGTTAAGACACTCCACTTCCCAGTTTCCGCCGATTTCTGGAGATCTCTGGACACCAGAGCGATGAAATTAAAATATTAAATATTTCATTAAATATTCCTCGAGTGGGAATTGAACTCACAACTTTTGCACACGCTTGTCTTGTATCGCGACTGGTTTAAGTTTTTTTGGTTATTAATATTTTATTTTTTACTAACTTTTACATCAAAAGAACTAACTAAAAGTTATGTATGACACGTGTTTAAATTTTAATTGCCTGAGGTAACTTTGACCGCGTGTACAGTGCGGTGGGTTACTCCGAAGTAATTAATGTCATAGTAAAGTACAGTTTTCCTCGATATAAATAGACTATACAGCACAAAAAAATATTTATTTTTTAAATGAAATTATTGAAATGTGTTTTTTATTCTCGTTCCGTTCACTTTATGTTTTAATCTTCCTATCTTACGCTTTTGCATAAAATGTAGCATAGAAATATGCAATAGAGAACAGTAGTTCAATTTTTCTTTTTTTTTCATCTTCACGCTATACCCCGTTCCCTAAGCATCAACCAATGAACCATCAAAACTCAACACTGTACTTGTTACCAGAGCGAGGAAATTAATATATTTCATTCTCTCGAGTGGAAATCGAACTCACAACCGTCGCGATTACCATCGGATGCTATGCTGTTGCTCCATGACGCCCTCTACCTAACCAACACATATCCATTAAAACAACACATGCAATAAATGATTCAACATAACACAACATAAACATAAATTAATCTAATGCATTTATTGCAATATTTTTACGACAAGGAAGCGGTCATTCGCGTGAAATCAAAGTCACGCTAAATTGTACTGAATTGTGATGTTAATTAAGGTCAATTTGGTTTCCTTAATCATTTCGTCTCAAACATGCGCCTGCGCCACTCTTAATACACTCATGCATGTACAGCTCCATTAGGAATACTATAGAGTGTGTGTTGATAGAAGTTCCAATATGAAAAATATTCAGTATTTTTAATTCGATTTGTTTATTTATGAGATATAACACTACATGTTTTTTTCTCAATCTTTGCAATTTTCAGGATTCCTTAAAACTAATTAGATATTCGATTTCAATATTTTACTTATTAGTACATTAATAAATTGGATTAGCATAATTTCAAAAAAACAATAAAATCTTTAAGTTTTATTAAAGAATAGTATATTTTATAGTTTTAAAAAATATTTAACAAAAAAAAAAAAATATTTCTTAGCCACTGTTGATTTTCTCGATTTCTTTAAATTTTTATGTAACTTGACGATTCAAAAGTACATGTAATTTCCATAGTCTGGATTTCATTTGAAATAACATTTTTTATTTGACGCATTTTTTATTTATTTTTTATTTGTGAGTATAAGGATGTGACTGTAACGACGCGGCTGTGGGTTCGATCCCCACTAGGGAAGCCTCCGAAAATTCGGTGGTAAGTGGGGAAGAGTCTTAACAATAGGTTCCTTTTGCCGACTCTGCTATATGCAGGAGAATGAAGCTATTTTTTTAAATTTAAGAATGATTATAAAAGCCACTTCTACCCTGTTATAGGTCTGCACTTAATTTTAGACGAGCTAATACACACGAGTAATGCCGATCATAATAGTATGACGAATTGATACATCCAGTAATCCAATAGATGTTTGAGTGCTCACGCCTTTGAGATATAAAAAATGTCAAATAAATATAATATTTATATATATACTAGCGGCCTAACGATGTATCCCGCTTATAGCATAGTAGGGGTGAAGGGAGAGCCTGGTGTCAAGACATTCTACTCCAAATTTGAGACATTGTACGTTGAGTAACGGAACAGAACGTCGCAGTTTATCTAGCTACATATTTGTGGGTGAGGAAAGAATATTTAGATGTTCATGTAAGCTACTTTCCATCCAATGTCAAGATATTTTGTGTTGGACGGCGGAACTTAACGCTGCACTTTGTCTTAACCTAATAAATAATAAAATTAAATTTATTTACAATATAAAATATTATCGACTGCCAACGTATTAAAAACAAGTGTTAATGTGACCATTTAACAACGTACCTAAATGAAGTAAATTAATTTGTTTTTATGTCGCCATGAATCACAACACAATTTTAAATGATTGTGACTTTTAGTAATCTTAAAGTTGTTGTAATTAATTTATTAGATGGCAACTCCTGCGCAATTCTGTTAAACGATACATTTATTTATATTCACGCTCTATCACGCACATAGCAGGGTAAGTGAAGAGCCTCGGAACCTAGTGTTAGAACACCCCGCTCCAAAAAATTCTAAAACATCTTTTCCTAAAGGTTTTTTCTTTTAGTGTTAGATTGTCCTTATTTGCTTTTGCTAATTGACCATGCGGGCGAAGCCGCATGTAAATATTTGTTTTAATTATAATGGGGTGGGGAAAAAAAAAACTTCCAATAATTAATTTTCTCCAAAAAGAATCGAAACCACTGTGCCTCTATTACCTTTATTTACTGTTTTTTTAATACTATTTTACAATGAACATATTCCCACACAGTTCCCCTCCACTCCCACTCCTAGTTAGAGCTAACTATAATATAGCGTTTAGTATAACAATTGTAACTATCAATTAATGTGTCTAATCAATTTAACTATTACAAATGACTGAAGCAAGTGTTTTCTATTGTAGTTTAATTGATATTGCGGAAGCCATCAGTGAGGAGCGACGTCGATTATATATTATTATTTAATTCAGCTTCACGCTGCATCCCGCATACAGCAGGATAGGCAGAGGGAATGTAATGTTAAGATTTGTTTAGGTGTTTAGTGTTCTATCAATGCCAGGCTTTTGCCTTAGTGCCAGTGCAAAGGAATGAAAATATTAAGAAATAATAATTAATTCCCTCGAGTGGGAATCGAATCCATCACCGTCGCGTTACAGTCACACCCTTGATCGACTTTACAATCATATATTATAGTTATGCGACCTACCTACTGAGGTCAGTCTTGGCGCAGAAGTACAGATGTGCGGCGTTAAACGCGATTTCTTTTTTCTTTTCCTTTCTTCCTCTTTATATAACACGGCTAAGCGCGCCGTTCAAGAATTCGGCAGAAAATGCAGAAAATGGGGAACGGAAATGTCTTAATTTGGACGGAGTGTCTTAACACTAGGTTCCCAGGAACGTTGCAATACAATATAAGTACGTTCTTGTATCCACTATCAATTACGTATGCGGTTTACGCTAGCGGGTCATTGGCATTGAACTTGACGGATGTATTTCATATTGTGATGTGGTATTGCATGTGAATATTGCGGTTTTAGAGTTTAAACTATCCGTTTTGACGGAAAATTGGGAACGGAGTGTCTAAACACTAGGTTCCCTATGCGTACCTGCTGTTGGTGGGATACAGCGTGAAGCTCTAGCAACTATATGTAGAATCAGCTTAATTTCTATTGAATAACTTTGTTTTAGTTTAGATAATTCCTCAAGAATTCGGTAGAAAGTGAGAAACGGAAGTGTCTCAATGAGACTGAAGTGTCTTAACTAGGTCCTCAGGCCTTTTGCCTACCCTGCACGGGATACAGCGAAAACTTGAGAAAACACTATATTCTTCTTCCTACTTTAGAACCATTACGTCTTAAATACAGGAACTGAAATACACCAACTTTTGTTACCAGAGCGGGGAAATCACAATACTCTATTCCCCCAAATGGAAATCGAACCCACAGCCGTTGAATTTACAATTAGACGCTATTATTAAGGAATATATATATTGAAGACGAAACAGGCAACTAGTTAAAACGCTTCAGGCATTCATTAAATGAGAAATGTAAAACGATTATGTGATTTGATTTAAACAAAAACTACTTGTCATTAAGTAAAATATAAAAACCGCCTACATACAAAATTAACAACATGCCATAAATTATACGTTTGTTTTGAATGTATAAGACTCTAGAGAATATAAGAGTCACGCGAGAGGTTGTGAGTTCGATTTCCTCGGGAAATTAAATATTTAATATTTTCACTTCCTCGCTCTGGTATCTGTGTCGGTGTCGGTGTCCAGAATTCGGCGATTAGTAGAGAACGGAAATATCTGAAAGGGGAACGCATCCTTCTCTACTACTATTCTTATCTGAGATAAGAGTTTTACTTAAGTATTCAGATTAAGATTTGAACTTACTTCTTTATAATCTACTTAAGTTATTCACACTTTTATAATAAATGTTCTTGGTGAGTAGAACAATAAAATATTGAATATATGAATCCTTTTTTTTTCTCTTCACGCTGTATCACGCATTTAGTAGGGTAGCAAAGGGGAACCTAATGTTAAAACACTTCATTCCCCACTTTCCGTCGAATTCTTTTAGGCATTGCATAATACCAGAGTAAAAAAAATAAAATAATAAAAAACCTGAACCCACAACCTTCACGTTTACAGTCACACGCCACTGCGCCATAACGACCTCGTATATTCAAATATCAATTTAAATTATTAATTGAAAGTAAACCAAACATTCCCATCGCGGCCGACAGTTTATGTTATGTACTAATAATAATATGTAATGATCTACTTACGTATCACGGCTCTTGGATTCTAAAGCAGAGTATACATAATCTTAATAGTGTTTTTTTCTTTTTTTTTTTCAGCAGGGTAAGCAAGAGGAGGGAATTTAGTGTTAAAATACTCTGTTCCCTATTTTCCGCCGAATATTTGAGGCATTGTTTTGATTGGCGGGACTTAACGCAACGACTTGTGCTTTCATGTCAAAGCGAAGAAACAAAAATGTTATTAAGTTAACATTTATTTCAACGAGTGGGAATCGAACTAACAACTGTTGTACTACATTCACACCCTTGTACCCCTGCGTAATGACGGCCTCTATTATATTTGATCAATGTATTATAATAATTGTTTGTCTAAATGTTTGTATGTATATATAGTAAATCGTGGTATTTACCGGCCAAAGTAAGCGATTTTAGTTCTGAAATTTTATTGAGTCGATTCTCCCTATAAAAAGTGTCTTAAAAGACGGACAGACAAAAAGACAGAGACAGACTAAGTAATCCAATAGAGGTTCCCTTTTTTACGGTACAGGGCTCTAAAAATACAAACATTGATGACGAGTGTACCTTGTGTTATTATTTAGTATCGTGTGAACAAAGCTTAAGCAATTCGTTAATATCGACCCACTCAACCCAGCATGTATCCATATTCTAATGAATTTTGTGGTGTATTTATAATAAGGTTAGTAATGTCTGTATTTTAGTATCTAATAACAATTATTCATATTGTTTGAGACATACTTTTGATGATTAAACTATTATTTTTATTATAAGTACTTGATTCTAAAATTTAACTTTCTTTTTGAATGATTTAAGAGAATTACATGATTTGGTGTCACTGAGTTTTGTCAAAAAAAACATAATATGTATAAAATTTAATAGGCCCAACGTCCGCACGCTAAAGAGATATTTTCTCCCCATTTATTTTTTTCTCTGTGTAAATTGACTTTTTTCGCTTCACGCAGTATCGGTTAGGCAGACAAAATCTGAGAAAGTAGTGTTAAGACACTTCATTTCTGCCATGACTGACTTTGGTCTGGGATATAGGTACATAAAATTAATAACTTTCGTTCTTTTTGAAAGAGAAAAAAAAATCTTCTGTCACTATATGTATTTTGCATATTTACATAACTGTAGACGAAACTTAAGTAATAAACATATTATATTCATATTAGGTATACATGTTTAGTGAAAACTGACCCACTTATAGCTCAGCAGTTTGTTAGTTGACAATAAGTACTTACATCCTGATTAATTTTACAGCATATTCGCAATGAGGTTAATGCCTTTTCTTTGTGCGCATAGAACTTTTTATTGATGATTCTTTTAGTAATGTTAGCATTATTTTTTATTTTTTTTTGTTTTAAAAACAAGATTAATTTAACATTTTTCGTACATGAGTAATGAAAATATTGGATTTTGTATTAAATTAGGTAAGGCGCGGCTTTGAGTTCCGCCACTCAAGATTTAGGCGCAAAATGGTGGATGGAAGTGTCTTAATGGGAACGGAATCTCTATGGGATACAACGTGAAGTTATAGTAATAGTAATAGTTATTATTTTGCATATCTTATAACATAATAAAATACATGTAAAATTTTATAATTAGGATGTATTTATATATAAGTAAGATTAAATAAATAATTTAGAACTTATAATTTATTAATATAAAACAAATAAGCCCGTACTTTGTAAAATAAGATAGAATTTGATTGCAAAACAGTTTGTATGCAGTGGACGACATTATCCAATTGAGAATATAGTCTGTCATATAAATCTTAATGTACTCTTTAATCTATGGGGCCCTTCCTGTTATAATCTGTGGATTAGCTCTATGAAAATACATAAAATAAATTTCCATTCATAAAAATATTTATTACATATTTAATTGAATAATTTCATCATTTAATTTTTAATATCTTTTCGTGAATATTATTTACTGTATGTTTTATTTATGTTGAATATCGTCATGTTCGTACGTGAATTATATTCATTTTGAAATAAAGTATAAACTGAGTGTCCTTTTAGAGGATTACGCAGCCTTGTTAATGTTTTATTTGCATTGCAAATGAACGTTACCAAGAACACGCGGGGTAACACAATTGTCTCTAATTATATTGTTCCAAATTTATAATATCCAGTATGACTAACACTAATATAAGTAAGTTAGAGGCGATTGACATTACATTATTGATATTACAAAGTAATTTGATACTTTACTTTAAAAAATATCTTTAGGCTGAAAAAATTCTACACATGCTTTAAAAAATATATTGCCATCAATAAAAAATGCTAATGTCACATTTCCCGCTAAATCGCGCACCATTTTTTTCCAAAATGGCGCTCTTGACAGGTGCTCGACACGGCACGGCGCCGACTATTTCGATCTTCCTTTTTTATACAGATATAACGCCGCCACCCATTCAGACGGGAGTTCCAATTAAATATTTTGTCTCTGGCATGTGCTGGTCAAATATTTCAGTTAATTACAATTAGTAAGTGAGAATTGTTGTATTCTGTATGTTGTTTGAAGACTTAAATGGGAATGGTGTGGGTTCGACACCCACTCAATATTTTTCATTATAGTTTAAGTTTTTGAAATTCTAGAAGCATTGCATGTTGAGTGGCGGAACTCAACGCTGCGCATTACCTCGTTACCAGAGGACATGAAAATATTAAATATTTCATGACTCGAGCGAGAATCGAAACCACAACCTGTCGCTTTACAGTCTCAATCTTGTTGCCCTGCGCCATTTATTTAAAAAAAAAACGTGTAATTACGTCGTTGTTGCATCAAATCAGCGATATAAGGAAATAGATTTTTAGGTGTAAAATGTAATATTTTTTATAAAATGGTGAAAGTCAACAGAAATATCATTTACTAATTTTGCTCACAAAAACAAATATGTGACCCACAATTTTTGCATACTAATATAAATATTTAAACAATTGTTTTAGACACTTGATAAATGCACGCTTTACTATTTTTTATACTAGAGACTCCAACGCGGCTTCGCTCGCATAAACTTAATTTTCCATTATAGTCTAAAGATAATATTTAAAAGATATACCTATATTTTAAAGAAAAGTCATACGATTTCAGTTTTTATGTAGATACATATATCAATTGTGAAATATTACAGAATTAATGCAACTTTCTTGTACTAGTTTAGTAATTCAAGGTAAATGTAAATAAAAAAATTGTTATTTAGAAATCTTCATAATTATAATGTTAGAAATATGTAATACATAATATAATTATATATGTATGCCTCATAATTCTATCTGTATTACAAAGTGCCAAAAACAAAGTTCTGAGAACAAAAAACATCAGATTCAATACATACTTTATTAATATATTTTTTAATTTAAATTGTCTAACAATAGCATAATTAATTATTTATATTTCCTCGCTCTGGTAGACAAAGCGAAGCGCGGGGTTGAGTTCCGCCACTCAACACACAATGTTTTTAAAGACAGCGGGGAACGGAATGTCTTAACATTAGATTTCCTTTGCATATGAAAATGCTTGAAGCTCGTTTTATTAATTAAAAAAATGGAGAATAAAAAAAAACATAAATTTTTAAAGCGTCCTATAGATATTTAAATATATAAAAATCATGGTGCTAATATTTACACTATCGTAACTATGGCCACCGTTAGGGTCGACGACCTGCAATAAAGTTCCTAAAAAATCAACTATTAAGTGGAACCAGAATTATCTTAATTTTGAATCTGTATATAAATATATATATACAGTGAGTTGGAGAACGCGAAAAAATACTAAATGAGTAATACGGTAGAGGTAACGGTTGATATGGTTTGTGTGGTACAGTTTTTGATATGGACATATTGCCTATTTCTAGGACACTTAAAGTTTTTTGTCTTAACAGGGAGCGGAGTGTGTTAACACTAGGTTCCCAGGTTCCCTTTGCCTACTCTGCTGTGCTGTGTGCGGGATACAGCGTGACGTCGTAACTCAATAGCTTTTTTAGCTTTCCTAACACACTGTTGCACAAAGCAGGGTAAGCAGACATTTCTTCACTTTCAATCCGAATTCAAGACAGCGGAGCAGCGGAGCTTAACGCCGCACTGATTTATCACAATGAGCAAGAAAAAATCGAAACTACAATCTTAAAAACGAATTTTTAAAATTTATTATATTATTTATAGTAATATTATTTCAATCGAATGACATCATATTTAACGGTCAGTCAGTTTTTTATACCTACTATTAGGTACAGGAGCATTATACAATATGTCAGCAAGGTATTATTAATCTGTTGTCAGTACTAGGAATCGAACCAAGGACGCCCGCCTCGACACGTTGACACCAGTGACATTAGTTTGATAGGGTTATCAAAATATTTTTATTTGGCTTAATATAATTATTTTAAACGATTTTTTTATTGTATTGCTTATAAAATATATTTGGCAACCTTTATTTAAAATTTTATTAAATGTTTATTACTTAATTTTTTTTATATATTAAATATTATAGGGTGTATTTATATAGATAACAAAAATTGTCGATAATCTAAAAAAAATGTAATAAATCCCCTTTGCCACTTTTTTTGTTTCATGATATACCTACGCCGTATATAGAAGGGTAGACAAAGGGAACCTAGTGCTAATATAAATCTGATATCAATTCTCCTTCAGGTGAATTCTGGACGCACCAGACCAGACCAGAATATCAATTTTCACGATCACCAACCACTTACGGACATTGGACATCCCTAAGAAATCACTGGTAGGTACGGAGTTATATCAGACGATGCGACGCAGACGCACATACGCCTGTCGGAATTCATTTAGGTGTGCACAAAGGCTAGTAATAACACTACAAGTACATTGTTTAAGAATTGATAGAATTAATTTGATGAGATTTATATTGTAGGCATCTAATGTTTTATGGAGGCGTAAAAAGAATAGAATAGAATTAAGCGTAATGTTTTTTTTTTATTTTAAATCAAAATCAGTTTCAAGCTATATCCGTTGTGGGTTCGATTCCCGTTCGAAAGATTGAAATTTTTTCATTTTCTCGTTTTGGTAACAAGAGAAAGCGCGGCGTTGAGTTTCGCTACGTACGTACGGCGTTAGTTTTCTTTAATTAGCCATTTTATTTCTTGAATAAAATAGTAAAAATTGAGTATATTTCATAACTTTTTTTTAGGTATTTTCGTGCCATTTCAAAAATCAGGATGGGGATAACGGGACATAAAAGCAAAAAACGGGACAGTCCCAGAGCCAATATGGGACGTCTGGTCACATTAGGTATGCGGGATACAGCGTGAATCAATTCAATATAACGCCAAACACGTTTAATAAAGTAAAATATTAGCACACAAGATAAATTATAGCATGCTACTATCATTTATGATCCATCAGTTATAATTGTTAGAGAATATGTTATTACGTATTTTATAACACGCTGTATGCTAAACTATTATAGTTGCGTAAGTAATGTATCGTTGTCGTAATTTGAGACATGAAACGGTAGTCTGTGTTATGGGAAAATATTTGTTATAGGTATTTTAGCCTTATTTTAATTTTAAATGCAGATTTCTTCTGTAAATAATAAATATTTATTTTATTTCACACTAGTGGACCCGGACGCGGCTACGCCTGCTTGAACTATAAGAATATTTATTAAATATTATATAATATATTTATTTTTATAAGGATGAAGATCAAAATATAATTTCACTTTGGGTGACGTTTTCTTAAAACAACAAAGAAACTTTGCAAACCGTTCCTTAGCAACGACGGTTGTTATTAACATGGCAGAATAAATTGTACGTCAAATTAGAAAGTATTTTAATATATTAGTACATATGTGTAGTGTAATGTTATATACCCTATAGCACTTGTGAAGAATGTAGCTTTCATACAAAACAAAAACATAGTAAATCGGAACAGTAGATCCAGCCGATCTTAGCGTTCAAACAAACAAACAAACTCTTCCGCTTTATTATGTTAGTATAGATTGTAACCCGCGCTTATAAGGGTAGGCAGAGGGAACCTGTGAAGCTACTGTAAACAAAACTTTACCCCAACTGAACATGAACCTGCAACTACCTACATATACATATATTACTCTCATCAATTATCAACAATGAAGCTGGAGCAAGAATCTAAATAAACTATAAAGACATGTTCTGTTAATGACTTGCGGTCTCAGGTCGTGAGGTTAACTCGAATAGTTGGCGTGATTTGTATAGCTTATTCCTCTTACTAGAAATGGTTTTATTATTTGATTTATTTAATATGAATTAAGAAATTATATAGACACCGTCGTGGCCCAGGGGCACAAAAGTGTGACTGTAACGAGACGGTTGTGGATTCTATCCCCATGATAAATTATTATTTATTAATATTTTAATTTTTTCGCTCTGGCAGCAAGGCAAAAGTCCTTCGTTGATGCGTCGAAAAGTGGGGAATGAAGTGTCATATCAGCATTCTGGTAACGAGGCAAACCACGACGTTGAGTCCCTTCACTTACGCACAATGTCTCAAGAATCTATTTCTTTTTCTTTTCTTTTTAAGAAGATTTTCAGATTTTCTATGCCTACCCTGCTAAGTTAACTACAAAAAAAATGTATAAAAACCAATCAAAATTTAAAAAAAAACCACTCCATTTCAATCCACACACATAAAACCTATAATTTCTCTTAATTACAGTTAAAAATATAAATTCATATTTAAAAAAAAACCAAAACGCAACGGAAAAAAACATCTATGTCAACGGAATGCAACGATCAGCAACGATCATCTCAACGGCTGCATTCCTCAATACTTCTCGGAATAGGGCCGCGATTTATTTTCGTATGGTGTTGATGTCACTCCGTTGGGGCACTTCTTGTGGAATGACGTAATTTTAACGTTTTTTTATTTTTTTTATGGAGAATATTTTAATGGTTTTTTTTATTTATTCTTTTGTTTGTTTTTTTAGGTATTCCCCGAATAGTGAGGTATGTAAAGAAAATGTAGTATTATGATATTCCGTTCTACATTTTCCGCCGAATGTTCGAGACGTTGCGTATTGAGCTAAAATTGGATGAGAAGTGCTGTGTTTCTTTTAGCTTCACGCTGTATCCCACATATAACAAGATAGGCAGACCTCTGTTAAGTCACGCCTACTGTTAAGTCACTCCGTTCTCCACTCCCCGCCGAATTTTAAGAATTGCGTGTTGAGTGGTGATATTCATCACCGCGTTTTGCCATGCTGCTACACCGAGATAATCTTAAAAAAAATCACTCCTCCGAATGAACTGACAAACTACGCAAGTTTTATACAAAATATATATCGCCTACAAAATAAAATTTTTCAACTTATATCACTTTACCAAAAGTACAAAAAAATTGGTAAATCCAGGATAATCCCATATTAGAAGGACGTGAGGATAGGTCGGGGATTCGATATATTTTTAGAGCTGTCGTAGAGTTTCCTAAACAGGTGTACAATTTGTAACTGTAATAATATAGAATTTAAAGAAAACATTTCACATAATACATAGATATGTATTATTTTTCAGTAATATGATAACGTTTGATAGATTTTTGTTTTTTTCTGTGTCTATTTATGTCCTTGGTGGGGATATTTGGAAAGAGCAAACGACCCGATTTAGTTTTAATATGTCTTAAGCATTGAAATATTTTTAAAAGCATAATTTCTTAACATATTTTATTTAAAAGAAATTAATAAACTATTTTCCGATACAATATATAATACATACCCAGCAAGGGCAAGTGTGACTGTAAATGCGACTGGTTGTGGTTTCGATCTTCACTGGAGGAAATGAAATATTTATTTAATTTTTCATTTTTATTTCTTCGCTCTGATATTGAGGGAAAACGCGATGAGTTCCGCCACTCAACACGCAATAACTCCAGAATTCGAGAAAGTGGGGAACCGGAGTGTTTTAATCCTAGGTTTCTTCTGCCTACCCCGCTGTGTGCAGGATACGTAGCGTATAACACTACGTTCTCTCTGGCAACACCGCTAGTGATAAAGCGTAAAGCTACAAAAATCTACCTAGAGTCATCCCTTATACATTTTTTCCTAAACAAAGATATTTTTGAAACAACATTTTATATTTAATTAACCTAACCCAAATCCAAAACGCCCTAGGTACACGTTTCTATCGTTAGACTGTAAGCGTGATTTTAGGTTCCATTCCCATTCGAGGGAATTAGTTATTGTCATTTCCCGCTCTAGTAACTCCAGTGGACTCCCAAAAGGTTTAACTTAAATAATAACTTCATCAACTTAAATTCACCAACCATGGGAAACTTTGTGGTTACAAATCTTACTCGCAATTCATATCTTACGTAACCAGCAAAAGCTCACCAAATCTAACCCCATAAGCTTACAATTTCGTAATATTCACAAAACTTGTAAGAAAATGGTCGTTATAGTAATTTATAATATAAAAATTAACATAATAATACAATATTTTAGCATTTTAACATAATTCGTCAACAATCCGTTGCGTTGGTGTACCATATATGGTCAAATAAAAAGCTGGGGACCGTTGGTTATAGCGACGTTATAAATTTCTACGTTTCTCGTTCTGCGGAGAAACTTGTAGCGATTTATTTTTAACAAGTACTTATGTTGTACATATGTTTGATATATTTTATTAAGTGAATTCTGTAAGAAAAGGAGGTTATCAATTCGACTGTTTTTTTTTAAATCTTTATATGATTAAACCCTCATTTGGTCCATTTCTGGCAGCGGTTTCCACGAAAACAAAGTTTTAAATTTGTATGATATATGGAAGAACTCAGTATCAACCCGGCCGAACCGAAGTAGGTTTTTTTGTTTGTTATAATGTGAAACTATCGCTGTGCACTGGACACCAGCGCAACCAAGAACTGAAACCAAGCGCGCTGATTCAGGGTTCGATCCCAGCCGTGGAAATTCTTTTCATTTCTTTGCTTTGATAAGAAGACGAAGATTTGAAGGATTCCATACAAATCTCAGACAATCCTAATAATCCTAAGTTTGTCTTAACACTCTAACTGTAAACACGATAGTTTTGAGTTCAATTCCCACTTTGGGTATCGAATCCAACATGTCTCACCCACGCTACAATATCATCAATTCCATGAAGTTTTATTAAAATAATAATAATAATATAATATTCATTAAAATTCTATTAATAACGGATATTCCCTTATAAAATATTAAGAATATGACGAATACGACAAAGTTAGCTTATTATTACTCACGATACAGACATTGGTGAATCACTTGACGTTCTCCAACTATTCGTATGCATTTCGATGTACAATGTCAGTGTCGAGATTAAGTTATTTCGTTATTATTAGCATCACTTGAGATGCATCCGCGGCTTCGCCCGCTTAAACTTATTTTTATATTACAACTTTATTTAATCTATATATATAAAATCGAAAGGTCACACACTCATCACGAAATCTCAGAAACTACAAGTGCTAGGAATCTTAAATTTTGAATAGGAGTTACTTATAGGACGTAGGTGCTCGCTAAGACGGGAATTTGCAATATTCGACTTCTAAGGGGTTATTTTTGGGGTCAAAAGTTTGTATGAAACTTCGTTACTACAAATGCTAAGAGTCTCAAATTTTGCATAGACGTCACTAGGACGTAGTCATGGAGACAGAAATTAATAATAACATAGTTCACGCGGGTGTAACCGCGAGCGGGCCGCTAGTTTATTATATAATTTAAACTTATTGTTATATTATAACAATATAATATATGAATAATAAGTTTGTTCGGTCAACCCTTAACATATGCTTATATTTAAAGGTATAATTAATTAGCGACTATAATAGAGTCAAAAATCGTCCTCCGTGCTTTAAAAGAGAAAGATCGCAACGCTTATAAATTCATTTTTCTGTCGGTTTGTCCGCTTGTTAAGTCTGTTTATCTCGAGATATCTTGGAGATATCAAGCTGAATATAAATTATACAATAAAAAAATATATAAATTATAAAAATATCAAAATAAATTGGAAACTTATATAATTTATTAAATAAATGAAATTAATATCAAATTGTCCTTATATATTCTTTCGAATTTCTTAACAAAAATGTTACAAGGTTTTGGTTTTGGTTTTCAGGAGAATCTTCGTTACTGACGCATCTTCCATTAAATGTAACTTTTGTGACGTCAGAGCTCATTAAAATCGTATTATTTCATAAATCGTCATCTTAGGCCTGTATTTATAAATCGCTCTCAATCGATAGAAGCGGTATATCCAGTTTGAGGAGTGTATTTTTTAAAACTTCACTTTTAAAAAAAAATAGTTATAGTTTTATGTAGCTGAACTTAACGCCGCGCTTAGTTTCGTTATCAAAATGAGGAAATTACCAACTTTACAAAACACGGAAGGATTTGTTTAGTAAAAAAAGCTATTATCGATATTTAATATCTTATGAATCACTTTTAATATACTACTTACTATATTAGTTAAGGTCAAACGTAAGGTTAACTATAAAGTATAGAGCAAACGAAATTAACAAGAAAAAATATTTACACCGCACGGACTCGAATCCGCGACCTTCAGTTAATTATTGACAGTCGTCAGCTTTTCGGTTAAACGTTTATTAATATGATAAAATGATTTTAAAAAATATGAATAATAATTATATGCAAGTTTTAAAACGAAAATAAAATTATATGTTACATTTTGTTTTCCTTAACGTAAGGTCGTGTTTATTTGGTCCACTTTCGGGTCATGGTCAATATGAAATGTTCATTAAACCATATGGTTCTTTCTGCTCTTATCAGTGACATACCATAATAGTTTCGTTTTCACGCTTCTTCACGCTGTATCCCGCGTGTAGCAGCGTAGGCAGAGACAAGCTAGTGTTAAGAAGCTCCGTTCCATATAAGACACTTCCGCTCCCCACTTTCCGACGAAACTTCCAGAGCAGCAAAATGATAATTATTCGTTCCTTCAAACAAGTATCGAACGCACAACCTTTGTATTTACATTCAAACGCTACCAAACATACTAAACCAACGAAATCTATATTAATTATTTTTTTATCTGATATTTAACGTCCATTGCACACACAGCACATATAGCACATATAGCACATATAGTACATACGTACAAAGTTGTCAGGATCGCGATACGTTAAGGTCGAGTTCGGCTAGCAATGACCCCTTTCGCCATATAAGCGCGATTGCGAAAACCCACCTTAACATTCCCGCGAACAGATGTTCGTGAAGGTTGCTGCCTACTTGGATGCTTATTGGGCTTTATTTTTCTCTTTTTTTTTGTAATTTATATAAGAACCCTTTTGTTGGTAATGACATTATATATGTCTGTAGTGGCTCAGTGATAAAGCTTCTGACTGTAAAGGTGTAGTATGTGGATTCGATTACCATTCGGAGGAATTAATTATTTTAATTTTTTCAGAGAGAAAAAATAAAAAAGAAGTTTCGTTTCTGCGTTGAGGTTCGCTACTCAACACATAATGTCTCAAAAATTGGGAATGTAGTATCTTAATACTAGGTGCCTTCAGTCTACCATTTGCATTTTTCTTATGATTTTTATCGATCATGTCTTAAAAAACTCAATTTCCTCTCCTTTCCTCGCTATGCAGAAAAAAACATTAAGGTTTTTTATTATTTTTTTTTATTAAAATTATTTCAATTAATAAATAGACTTACCTAATAGGAAAAACCGAGTTCTGATATCGATTTTTTGTTCACGTGTTACTTGAAAATAAAGGTAGTTATAAAATTATTACCCCTAGAAATGACTGATAAGGTCAAAGCTACACTAGGGTTATTTAAATTTATGATATAAAGGTGATTGCAAAAAGTAATATAATAAGAAATATTATGACATTTTTACTTTCAGGTATTTCGTCAGCCTTCATGGAAGGAAAATCGGTAAGAAGCAGATAGGTCATTGTTTTCTCCATTTCCCACCAATTACGACCTCGATACAAGCCGAAAAGTTACAAAGTAATATAAGTTGTAAGTGGTAAAATAATAAAAATGACATATTCATAAGGTAAGGAGGCCAGTCTTGGCGCAGGGGCACAAAGTGTGACTGTAAACGCGACAGGTTGTGAGTTCGATTCCCAAATGAAATGTTTATTATTTCCCTTTTACTTCGCTCTACTTTCAAGGCAAAGGGTGGTGCTGAGGTCCGTCATTCAAAACATAAAGCCTTCTGAATGCGGCGGAAATTGTGGACGGAGTGTCCTAACATTGGATTCCCTCTGCCTACCCTGCTGTGTGTGGAATACAATGTGATGCTATAAAAAAGGTAAATAAATAAAATAATCTAATACAAATATATCTCAATTAAACATGACTATGTCAATATTATATTCGTACACATGTTTATGCAAAATCAATTAAACATCAGCTACAAGCAATAACTCAATTTGTATGTGACAGGCTCGTTTCTTCATCGCTAAGTAAACTGTTTACTCTAGTTTGGTACAATTTGTAAGAGCGCGCGATACGACGACAGTAAGCATGATAGTAGTGGGTTCGATTTCCAGTTGAGGTAATTAAGTATGTATTTTTATTTTCTCACTCCAGTACAAAGATAAAGCGCGGCGTTATGTTCTGCTACTATACTAACACAATATTTAGAAATTCGAGCGAATGTGGGGAATGAAGTGTAAAAATGTTTGTTTGTGTAATATTTAAGTAGTGTTTGTGTAATATCTGATAGCAATTCTAATTAATATTTCCAAATTGAATAGATTTAAATTAGAAGTTATTTACGGTGAGGAATGGCTCTTTCAAGAAGAGCCTGAAGAATCTTAATTTTCTGATGATCGAATTAATTAGTATTTCATAAACTACTTTTACTTTTTAAAATTAACGCCTAACAACAGTAACCATGTTCCTATGGACTATAAAACGTAAAATCGTGTCTTTTTTCCGTCTAAATTTCAGAAAAGTCTCTTTACCCTACCTAGTACACTCAACAAACACTCAAAAACCCCAAAAAAAACTTAAAAAACACAGATAACTACTAAAACGCTACCTCCTACAACCTGTTCGTCCACAAAACTGGTCAACCAGCGCTAAGTGAGCGCAATTGTGTAATTCCTATCAATCGACGCGCAGTGCGCATTCATTCGCGTTGTCAACTTGTATTACTATTCTATGTTTATCTACACTACACTGGGTCAATGCCAAAATTACAAATACTTGCAAATATCTGGTTTTTTTAATCTAGATTTGGTATTTTCCAGATTCGTTTACCTTTGTTCTCTATCGTGCACAAAACAGGGTAGGTAGAGGGAACCTGGCAACCTAAAATTAAGACACTTCTGTTTCCCTCTTTTATTAAGGATTTATGTGTTACTACACCGAGGAAATGAAAATAATTGCATATTTCATTCTCCCGAATGGGAAAGCAACCCAAACAACCATCGAGTTTACGATCACATGTGTCGCTCACAACGGCCTCAGTTTTTTTGTTGTTTGTTATATTTATACGTGTAATACGGATACATCGCGTTAAATTAGCTTAAAAATATTTACATTTTAATATAACCTTTTAAAATCCTTCCTGCTAATTAATCTTGGTTTGTGTAATATTAAAATTATTAATTAAACTTTAATAATAAATTAATTAAAGTTTAGATGATAATGATTATTACCAATAATTTAGTATGAAAATTTAGTGATTTTTAAACTTTCTAGACTAAAAAGTAACTGTCGTATTTATATATAGGTATATCTTTATCTAATTTTTAATCTCATATTAACCATTTGACAAATCGGGTTAACGTTATACGATATTTTTATTCAGTTAAATAAACCTTATGAAAGCGTATAATTTAATTATACAGTGTTACACACTAAAGTGCTATTTGTGGATATAAAGTAGTAATCGATAAGTGTTATTTTTTTACTCGTATTTACTGCTGGATTCGAACTCAGTACTTTTTACTTTTACCAATTTAAGATTATATGATAAATATATATTTAGGTATTTGGAAATTCCTAGGTATTTAAAATTCGAAAAAAATATCTTAATTCACAACACACAATCATTACACTGCAATGCAAAGAGCATAAGGAAAGATTGTTTCTCTCCGTTCTCCTCTCATTTGATGACTTTATTTTAAATTCTAATACTTATCAAGAAAAAATCGTAATTTAAATCTTATTTCGAGTTGAAAAAAATTTTTTTAATAGGTGAATGAAATTACAGATAGGGAAAAACCTTCTCATGCCCACCGGAAATAGTGACAATAAAGAAAAAGTAAACAAATATATAATAGACTTACCAAAAAAGGAGGTATCACGTCTTATACACCAGCACAAACCACCATTGCCACACAAACACTCACTATTTATTATATTATATTATATATTTCGTAAAAAAAATCACATCGTAAAAAGTCGAAATGATCAATCACTATGCACTGTATTTAAGTTGAATTCTCGATGAAACCTGAAACAAAATGTATTTATTAAAATTCATAATTATTATTTAAATGCAAATAATGTTTAGTTTTAAAACGTGGAGGGTATGTGTTTCAGCCAAATTGATTAAAAAAAAAACATACAGTCGAATTGATAACCTTTTTTTCTTACAGAAATCGGTTAAAAGGTAGATATCAGTGTAGAGACACTACCCATATTAAAGAATCCGTTAGAAGAATGAGAAATTGAAAATACGAAATATTTCGTTTCCTCAACTAGGAATCGAATCCACAAGCTGTCGCTTTAACAATCGCACTGGGTCTCTAATTATTAAATCTTATACATATTGAAAAGAACTATCATTTTTAAACTATAATCTAATCTATAACCATAATAGTATAGTAAAAAGGAACCAATACTCCATATGTAAGTTACAGCTTTCTACAAATACCGCGGCTCCGATAAAAGCCCGGCTATTTTTAACTATGAAGTGAACCGAGATAAATAATCTTAATTAAAATTATTTATTTCCATATAAGGTAATGGGGAAATGGTGTTGTTTAATCATTGAGAACGGTAAGCAATGTAATGAATGGCCAAGATTACGATCGGTGTTATAAAAAGGTGTGAATTTACTCCCTATGGCACAGTGGTAAAATGTCCACATTTGAAGCTCTCTAAATTTGTTTGTAATATGTTTTTTTCTCAGCTTCCATTTAGTCAGCATATAACAGGTTAAAGAAAGAATTTAATATCAAGACAATTAATTTTTCGTTTTCCGCCCAAATTCGAGACATAAAGCGTTGAATGGCGAAATTCAACACCGCTGACTGTCATTATTATACTTATTTTTTAATAATTTTTTATCCAATAATAGTGCTAATGCTATCATAGCGCATTTTTAACGTATAAAAGATGGGGCCAACTGGAACTCAGAGTGTAAATTAAAATTTATGACTTCAATCTGTTTTCACAAAGTACAAAAATTTGGGGGAGAGGAGCGGGAAACTGTATGTCAACTTATCACTAGATTCCCTCAGTAGGCTGACTTCCCTACCATACGGGAAAAAGCGCAAATATACAAAAAAAACAATAACAATTCCTTTTAACCAATCTTAAGAACAGTCATTTTATAATTTAAAATAACCAGCTTCTAAAAGTAATTACACTATTTAAAATATAATTAACAAGAAAATTAAGTAGCTATAGTATTTAAAATTTATGGCAAGTGTATAAAAATGAACAAGTTAGTCGAGTCGCAGTAAGGTGAGGTGCGCCCGCGCATCCCACGCGCAGCCTTGGGACGCCAACGCTGGCGTTTCCGATATTCTAAACTGACTGCTTTCTATGAAAAACAATATTAAAATTATTTATTACTTACATTTGTTTTTGATTGGTTGTTAATAGTTTTTAAGCTATCTTTGTGACGGCGTTGAACTGCAAACGAGATGGTTGTAGGTTCGATCTCAATTCAATGATTGAATTATATTTTTTATATTATTTTATTTCCTAATTAATGTAGACATAATGAAGCGTTAAGTCCCGTTACTCCAAATGAATTATATAGTATTTTAACTTACTTCCGGCGTGAAAAGCATAGAACAATTTACGTTACACTTAAACGTCTAATAGCAAAAAAATATATAATATAAATTTAGTAGTATAGTGCTGTTTTTAAATCATTTTCCTTATNATACAATGTGATGCTATAAAAAAGGTAAATAAATAAAATAATCTAATACAAATATATCTCAATTAAACATGACTATGTCAATATTATATTCGTACACATGTTTATGCAAAATCAATTAAACATCAGCGACAAGCAATAACTCAATTTGTATGTGACAGGCTCGTTTCTTCACCGCTAAGTAAACTGTTTACTCTAGTTTGGTACAATTTGTAAGAGCGCGCGACACAACTACACTAACCATGACAGTTGTGGGTTCGATTTCCAGTTGGGGTAATTAAGTATGTATTTTCATTTTCTCGCTCCAGTACAAAGATAAAGCGCGGAGTTATGTTCTGCAACTCTACACGCAATATTTCGAAATTTGAGCGAATGTGGGGATTAAGTGCTAACATGTCCATCGTTTGTTTGTTAAGTTTTTATTTTATACAGTATTTGTGTAATATATAATAGCAATTTTATTGAAATAACCAAAAAAATACCGATTTAAAAATATTTTTACGTTGATTTAAATATTAAAGTAACAATAATTTTGAGTTATTTACAGTTCACAAATAAATGAGGAATGTCGTTTCTTGCATCTGAAATCTAACAGGACTTATTTGTTGACTTTTAGTATTTCATGAGTAGGTCAAAAAAGTTAGTCATAAAAAAACGACTAACTATGAATTTCAGAAAAATCTCTTGGTACTCCCAAGAACCTTCCCAAGGAACATAGGTATCAAATTCAGTGTTCTTTAGCGCGTTTATGTATGTTGTCTACCAGTTATCACCAACAATATCTCCTAACGTTTATTAGCTAAAATATTAGTTAACAACTAACACAAACCTCAAAAGACACTTAAAAACAAACAGATAACTAATAAAACGCCACCTCCTACAACCTGTTCGTCCACAAAACTGGTCAACCAGCGCTAAGTGAACGCAATTGTGTAATTCCTATCAATCGACGCACAGTGCGCATTCATTCGCGTTGTCAACTTGTATTACTATTCTATGTTTATCTACACTACACTGGGTCAATGCCAAAATTACAAATACTTGCTAATATCTGTTTTTTTTATCTAGATTTGGTATTTTCTAGATTCGTTTAGCTTTATTGTCTATCCTGCACATAACAGGTATAGGGAACCTGGCAACCTAAAATTAAGACACTTCCGTTTCCCTCTTTCCTCTGTTTCTTTTATTCATTAATTCTTAAAGATTTATGTGTTACTACACCGAGGAAATGAAAAGAATTGCATATTTCATTCCCCGGAATGGGAAAGGAACCCACAACTATCTAGTTTACGGCCGCATGTGTCGGTCCACGACGGCCTCAGTTTTTTTCTTGTTTGTTATATTTATATGAATACGGATACATCGCGTTAAATTAGCTTAAAAATATTTACATTTTAATATAACCTTTTAAAATGCTTCCCGCTAATTAATCTTGGACTGTGTAATATTAAAATTATTAATTAAACTTTAATAAATAAATGTATACATATGTGCGTAAAAAGACTGAGATGATAATGATGATTACGAATAATTTAGTATGAAAATTTTGTGATTTTTAAACTTCTAGAATAAAAGGTAACTGTCGCATTTATCTAACTTTATCTAACTTTTAATCTCATATTAACCATTTGACAAATCGGGTTACCGTTATACGATAAGTTAAATAAACCTTATGAAAGACTATAATTTAATTATACAGTGTTACATACTTTAAAATGCTATTTGCAGATATAAAGTAGTAATCGATAAGTGTTATTTTTTTACTCGTATTTACTGCTGGATTTGAACTCAGTACTTTTTACTTTTACCAATTTAAGATGATATTATAAATATATATTTGACACTAGCGGACCCGGACGCGGCTACGCCTGCTTGAAATATAAGAATATAATTTCTATAGAAATATAATTTCAATCTAGATGAAATGCTAAAAGTGACTATTATATTTATTTTCATAAGGATGAATATCAAAATGACGCGGTAACGAACGCGGTCGCGTAGCGACGACGGTTGTTATTAACATGGCAGAATAAATTGCATGTCAAATTAGAAAGTATTTTAATTTATTAGTATATATGTGTAATGTAATATTATATAGCCTATAGCACTTCTGAAGAATGCAGCTTTCATACAAAACAAAAACAAAGTAAATCGATCCAGTAGATCCAGAGATCTTAGCGTTCAAACAAACAAACAAACAAACAAACAAACTCTTCCGCTTTATTATATTAGTATAGATTTGAAAATTCCTAAGTATTTAAAATTTCTCAGGGACAAAGTATCCTTATTTATACACAATCTAAAGTTCGAAAAAATTATCCTAATTTTTTACACACATTGTAATGCAGAGAGCATAAGGAAAGATAGTTCCCCTCCGTTCTCCTCTCATTTGATGACTATATTTTAAATTCTAATACTTAAATCGAGAAAAAATCGTAATTTAAATGTTATTTCGAGTTAAAAAGTATTTTTTAATAGGAGAATGAAATTACAGATAGGGAAAAACCTTCTCATGCCCACCGGAAATAGTGACAATAAAGAAAAAGTAAACAAATATATAATAGACTTACCAAAAAAGGAGGTATCACGTCTCATACACCAGCACAAACCACCATTGCCACACAAACACTCACTATTTATTATATTATATTATATTTCGTAAAAAAATCACATCGTAAAAAGTCGAAATGATCAATCACTATGCACTGTATTTAAGTTGAATTCTCGATGAAACCTGAAACAAAATGTATTTATTAAAATTCATAATTATTATTTAATTGCAAATAATGTTTAATTTTAAAACGTGGAGGTTAGGTGTTTTAGCCAAATTGATTAAAAAAATATAAAAAACATACAGTCGAATTGATAACCTTTTTTTCTTACAGAAATCGGTTAAAAAGTAGATGTCAGTGTAGAGACACTACCCATATTAAAGAATCCGTTAGAAGAATGAGAAATTGAAAATACGAAATATTTTGTTTCCTCAACTAGGAATCGAATCCACAAGCTGTCGCTTTAACAATCGCACTGGGTCTCTAATTATTAAATCTTATACATATTGAAAAGAACTATCATTTTTAAACTATAATCTAATCTATAACCATACCTAATAGTATAGTAAAAAGGAACTAATACTCCACATGTAAGTTACAGCTTTCTACAAATACCGCGGCTCCGATAAAAGCCCGGCTATTTTTAACTATGAAGTGAACCGAGATAAATAATCTTAATTAAAATTATTTATTTCCATATAAAGTAATGGGGAAATGGTCTTGTTTAATCATTGAGAACGGTAAGCAATGTAATGAATGGCCAAGATTACGATCGGTGTTATAAAAAGGTGTGATTTTACTCCCTATGGCACAGTGGTAAAATGTCCACATTTGAAGCTCTCTAAATTTCTTAGTAATATATTTTTTTCTCAGCTTCCATTTAGTCAGCATATAACAGGTTAAAGAAAGAATTTAATATCAAGACAATTAATTTTTCGTTTTCCGCCCAAATTCGAGACATACAGCGTTGATTGGCGAAATTCAACACCGCCGACTGTCATTATTATACTTCTTTATTAATATTTTTTTATCCAATATTAATGCTAATGCTATCATGACACATTTTAACGTATAAAAGATGGCGCAAATTGGAACTTAGACTGTAAATTAAAATTTATAACTTCAATCTGTTTACATAAAGTACAAAATTTGGGGGAGAGGAGTGGGAAACTGTATGTCAACTTATCACTAGATTCCCTCAGTAAGCTGAGGAAATCCAGTGTTAAGATACACACTTCCCTACCGTACGGGAAAAAGCGCAAATATACAAAAAAAACAATAACAATTCCAATCTTAAGAACTGTCATTTTATAATTTAAAATAATCAGCTTCTAAAAAGCAATTACACTATTTAAAATATAATTAACAAGAAAATTAAGTAGCTATAGTATTTAGAATTTATGACAAGTGTATAAAAATGAACAAGTTAGTCGAGTCGCAGTAAGGTGAGGTGCGCCCGCGCATCCCACGCGCAGCCTTGGGACGCCAACGCTGGCGTTTCCGATATTCTAAACTGACTGCTTTCTATGAAAAACAATATTAAAATTATTTATTACTTACATTTGTTTTTAATTGGTTGTTAATAGTTTTTAAGCTATCTTTGTGACGGCGTTGAACTGCAAACGAGGTGGTTGTAGGTTCGATCTCAATTCAATGATTGAATTATATTTTTTATATTGTTTTATTTCCTAATTAATGTAGACATAATGCAGCGTTAAGTCCCGTTACTCCAAATGAATTATATAGTATTTTAACTTACTTCCGGCGTGAAAAGCATAGAACAATTTACGTTACACTTAAACGTCTGATAGCAAAAAAAATTATAATATAAATTTAGTAGTATAGTGCTGTTTTTAAATCGTTTTCCTTATTAGCTTTTATAATTTATTTATTTAATATTTTAAAGCTTACAAGCCAATCCAAATTAAAAAGTCAAATTTGCCTTATTCAATAGTCAAATTTGTAGTGCAAACATATTCTTATACTTAATTATACCAAACTAGTGTTCCGCTTGCGGCTTTGCTCGTTCGGAGTTCTCTAATATAATATATATTATGTACATATATGTATGAGACCCACATATAAAGCTATCTTATCTATATCTTTTGAAATACTCTATTACTAGGGTCCTGAGAGGAAAGGAACTTTATTTTATCATTATATACTAATGTTATAAATGTGAATGTAAGTTTGTTTGTTACGCCTTTACGCTAAAACTACTCAACCAACTATCATAAAATTTAGTACACATATTCTTAGAGATATTAGAACTACTCAACCATTAACTAAGACTAGCTAATAAAAAAAATAATCCATATAAATGTTTCCCATTATTATTTAACGTTAGAAACCGTTCATCGAAAGTGAGATAAACTAAGTAAATACGCTTAATGTTATTAGTGTGTAAGGTCGAGGTTTCTCTAGTTAACGCCCTTTTTACTTTCGCTTTAGTTTTATTTGGAGAACAGTTTTTATTTCTACTGTCCCTTGTGGCGCAGCGGCACATTGTCGGACTGTAAAGGCAACGGATGTAGGTTCGCTGTAACACTATTATAATCCTAGAACTAACAACCTAGTGATAAGACATTTCATTCTCATTAAAATAGTTCCATTCATCTTTATCCGCCGAATTTCGGAGGCAGAAATCATTGCCCCTTTAACAGAGCGAACAAATGAAAATATTCAATATTTAATTCCTCTGGGTGGTAATCGAACCCACGACCACCGCATTTACAGACACATGCTTGTGACCCTGCGCCATTACGATCTCAAACAATTTTATATAAAACATTATATATTTAATTATTTGGTGTATAGAATGTAAATTATTTCTGAACAAAATTAAGCATGATTGTTAACGTGATGGTTACAGGTTCGACCCCCTTCCATGATAATAAGCTATTTAATTTCCCCACTTTAAAAGCGGGATAAAGCGTGTTATAAAGTTAAATTCTAAAACAGTCATACAAACCCGCGGCTGGCAACTAGTGACTAAGGTCGATATTAGTCACGCAGCTCACGGCCATGCCTTATACGATACAGGCACCGCGTACCGACCGACAAACATCTTTATTATATTAATACAAATGTGCTTTCCGTTTTAAAATTACAACCATATTGTAGAACTATAGTGGGGCTTGGTTGAAAATAAACTGGTTATTTTTAATATTTGTATTGTTATTCCACAATTATATAAGAATAATAATTTTTTTTGGAAAAGGTACGTAACGTAAACGTAGCGGGATTTGAACTTACAACTTAAATTAGTAAAAAGCGTATAAGAATTTCGATGTAGCTTGAAAAGAACGTATGACTTAATAGTAAGAGAGCTAGGATGGTCCAAAAAGCGCATGTTTTTATTTATATTTAAATAGTTTTTTAATTAAATTATAGACGGCTTGTTTATCTTACTGGAATGTGTCAAATGGAAGTTTTAACCTATTTTTTAAAATATTTTAGAATATTTTTAATAAGAAACATTCAATAAAGCTGAAAAAGCTTTACAAATCTGGATCACAAATAAAAATACCACCAAAAATCGAAATGACAGATATAAAATGTTTCACAAGAGTGCTTACTATATAAAGATAAAGAAAAAAAGTTAACATGTTACTTAAAAAACAATATTATTTAAATTAAAAAAAAATACATAGTGACATGTCATTCACGCAGATAAGTTATCTTGATTTCCAAAGTAAAAGGTAAAAAGTGATATTTTTTTTAAAATAAAACACTTAAATTTTACAACACTTTCACTTTAAATATGTACGTAAAATCCTTATTTCTTAATTAATTACACGAATTCTTATTGCATCTGTTCGTGCAGTTGTCCTAATTACTAAACTATATTTAAATATTTTTCTTTGTATGCGAAGAAAACTTTAAATTTGATGAATATATCTATTTTCCTTTTCTCCGTTCATTCTTAATTGATGAAATTATTTTTATTAAGAAAAATTTTATATACCTACTTTAAAAACAAAGTTTCTTAGTATTTAATCTCCGAATAACGTACACAAACCACGTCTATCAATCTATTACTATAAAAATAATGATGAAACTTTAACAAACCCAACAAAAGATAACCATTTTTTGCGTCCTCCAAACCTGCATCCCATTCAACACAAATCTATTGATAATCATAAAAACTCCACCCTCAATAACTGTCAGTTCAATAAAAAAACAATTAAGAACCCTCACACGTTCGACACTAGAAGCGTATCCGCTACCACCGACATACGTTTAGAAAACCACGAGTTACCTAAAAACCACCCTTGTGCTTCTCAACCATAGAGTCCCATACAAAAAAATGTAACATTTTATTTAATTTGTAAATATATGTGGAACTAATATCATCTTTATGTTAATTTAGAATAGATTGCAAGTTTGTTTGTCC
>JAKRZM010000436.1:0-24280 GCA_036379175.1 Heliconius cydno galanthus | reverse complement strand
TATTGTATTCTTTTATTTACATAAAAAGATTTGTCCTAATTAATTTCAGCTTATATTTAAAACAGCTTAGTTTATTCATATATTCTATAATATAATCTATAAACATAATCGATCCAGATAAGATTTCGTGATAACAATAATTTCATACATTTAATACGGAACTAGTTTTTATGAACCGGATTTTGCAGCTGTATAGCTGTTATATAGAATGGGATCAAGAAATTGGAAGAATTTAGTAGAGAAATTGGAAGAATTTATTAGATTCTAGTATTTTGATTTCAATACCATATATACTATGTTCTCTCTGCCTACACTGCTGACATTTCTCTTTGTAGAGAAATTGCTTGCATATTTTATTTAAGAAGATCAAAGAAACTCTGTACTTATACATGTAATAGTAAATATTCCTTAGAATGAGAACCAAAATGTCTAGCGAGACAAGTGCAACTGCGCCAGAGTACCTCTCCGTTTCAATTGCATATCAATTGCAATAAATGAAACAGCTTATTTCTTGTCAAGTTAATGTATGCAAATATAAATTGGATTTAGGAATCTAAAGTTAGTTTTAACTAAGTAAGCAGTCATTTGAAAAGGATTATAACATAATTGAAATTAGTTTACACTGGATTCGATTCCACTATCACTTAACATTTCACCACTTAACACGCAATGCCTCGATAATTCGGTGGAAGTCTTAAAAGTAAGTTCCCAGGTTCCCTTTGCCTACCCTAGCTACGCTTTGTGGAATAGAAGATATGATGATGATGATACTACATATATTACCTTATATTAAAAGGTGTAAATAATATGATAAAACAATATTATTTTTTTTACTTTCAATCAGTAGTTCCTGACATTAGCGCGATCAATCAAACAAACAAGTTTTACATTTATACTATTAGTATAGATATAGACTTTCGCCTTACGAATTTAAAAAATTGATACCAGTATATTTGTTAAAGCAATAGCATTAAGGGCTTTCTAACAGATAAGAAAACGACCATTTTAGTAAAAAAGCTTTTAAAAAAATTTGATATACCGGAATCATTTTACGGAAAAGCGATTAATTTGAATTTAAATGTACTTATAGACCTCTCTTTTTTAAGAAATCGTTCGTTCCTTCCCCAATATTAAGCTTTTACGATTTTCAATTGCAATCGCATTTTCAATATTTTTTAAGCATTCAAACTAGGGCTTTTCCTTTCCCTTCTAGCTTCACGTTTAATATTAGTGTAAGACACTCTCTTCTCTATTTTTCGCCCAAATTCAAGAAATTCATATTGACTGACCGAACTCAACGCCGCGTTTGTCTATATAACATACATCTCCGATAAGATTTGAACCTACGACCCATTTATATTAAAGCACAGTCTATCCCCGCAACGACTATCAAATAAAATAAGAATATTCATTCAATTTCGAAAATTAATATTTAGTTAACGTTTTTAGCGTTTGATCTATTTCCCGACGAGGAAGCGATGGCCCTTAGAATGTGACCCAGCTATATTTATTCGACGTAGCAAAACGCACCTTCCGTTGAGTTTGTAACCGACATCCGCCATTTCAAAATTATTTTTCTATGTTTTTTTTTATAAGTTTTTGGTATTTGGTATTACAAGATGATGTGTTTAATTAGGTGTATTATATAGTATAAGAGTTTTTTTTGTTTATTTAAATACCTATATCATGATTAGAATTAACTAAAATATTAATAATAAAAAAAATTAAGTCTGTAAAGGACCGTCACGGAGCGGCAATACCCGTAGGTTGTGAATTCGATTCCCATTTGGAGTAATGAATTATTTTCATTTGCTCGCTCAAGTAACAAAGCAATGTAAGACATTGAGTTCTGTCACTCACTTGAAAATTGGGTGATATGTGAGGAACGGAATATTTTATCATTACGTTCCATGTGCCAGCCATATGGGTCAATATATTAATAACTCTTTTAAGAACTTTTTTAACTAGAAAAAGAATATTTTTCTATTGAATAGTCCATTTAACGAGGTAGACTATCATGTTAATTGTTTTGATAAAACTCAATGTACCTGTTGTCAAAGCTAGGTACCTCGGCCACTTGATGAACTGGATGGACTGTGTCATACACAACTTTTAGTTATTTCCATTTGACAACGCGAGCGATGTCACAGTTAAGAACTAGTTTAAAATACACTTAACATAAAAGGGATTTCTTTGAACACAAAACCCACTAACCCAAAATACATCATTTAATGAAACAAAATGTTTATGAATTATTCATAAAGCCCTATTCGGATCAATCGATTCTCGATATAACCTGACAAAGTTAAATGACAGCATCCGGCCACTAATAGTGTCTGAGTCAAATGACTTTCGCCTTTCGTAGGGTTATATTTGTAATAGTTACAATCGCATCGTTTATCAATGTTTTGAACTGTGATTTCTCTTAATTTTGGTAGTCAATATCGATTTCTTACGGTATTCGAGTTAAGATTATTATAATTATATTTTATGATGTTATGTTATTTATAAATATGTTAAGTCTAATGAGAATTTCTTAATAAATATTTGTATATGACATTTGTAAGATAAGTTACTTTAAATGTAGGTATTAAAATTTCCATAATAATGATTAAACTCTTGTCTTGTTTTGGAAAATCTTGTATTTAATGATTTTGAGACATTAAGAATTCTTATAATAAAATATTTGACAAACGAAAAGCTACCTACAATTACTATTTAAAAGTGCATATCTAGAGACAATCTACCTATGTAAAGCCACGCCTTCTAAGCGTCTACCTTATATTTTCAATGTTATAGCATAGTATACTTAAAATAAATTAAATTGCATTATGAAAAATATTATTATGGTTATCGTAATACGGTACAGGCGTAGTAGTGGGTTCAAATTCCGATTAGCTTTCTAGTTTCATTCTGTGTCTTGTATAAAACAGGATAGACGGAGGAACCTAGTGTTAATAGTGCCGCATTTTCATCGCACTTCTAATTTTTTATTTTTTTCTTGTGACCAGAGCAAAGAAATAAAAAAATATTTTTTTCGAGTAGGAATTGAACCCATAGCCGCCGCGTTTACTACCAGACGCTGCACACCATAACCGCCTTTACGTTTTCGTCCTTCATTATGTCTAAGAAAAATACTGACTAATAATAAACCAAAATTAATAATAAGAAAAATACTAGGGTTAACAGGATAATGTATAACCAATTGTATAAAATTATTAATAAACCAATTGATTATTCATTCACGTATGAATAAAATAGTAACTCATTTATAGTATTTCGTTTATCTTTCATTTATTTACCTAACGTGTATTTCCTTTACATCACATCATTTTCAAAGTTTAATGTAAATTCGTAATTATTTTATTGTATTAGTATTTATTAATCTTATGTACTGTTTGTAACTGATATAGGAGTAATAAAAATTAATACATGAAACCTAGATAATGTAATATCGTCTAGGCTTTGAACCCACTACTCTAACTCACATTGGCTTATTATTAAACATTAAAAAAGTATATTACGTTTTATGAGAATTCTAATTATTAAATTATAATATATTTATATTTATTTTATTTATTTATTTATAACAAAGTATGTACATTAAAATTAATTATTCTTCGCGGTCTTAAGCCCGAAATATAGGATAAACCTATAGATAGGATAAACTTCCACATATCCCAATTTTTTAATCAAACCCATGACCATCAACAAAATAAACTTTTTACATTAGATTTACTGAAATGTAACAATGTATGAGCCGTTGATAAACTTAATAAAATAAATAAAATAAATAAACAAAATACATTTCTAACAACGTATCTTTTTGATGGACGTATTAAAAAACACGTTTGCCTAATAAATATTAAAAAAGTGTAGTACCATTTAATTTTAGTGTAGGCTGTATAGTTGTATACGTATGTACGTATAATCGTTAAAAGCAATAGTTGACATTGACAGCTACAAGTGAGTTGTCAGATATACCAGTTAATTTGCATCCCACGCGACTGTTTCGGTTATAAAACCTTTATATATAAAGTTAACTATTAGTTTTGTAAATTATTTATATAAATATATGTATAATTCGATATATTTCTAGCTACAGGTGGTCCATGCTCACAACAGGGAAGTCTGTTACCCACTCCATAACATTTACTAACAAAAATTAAGCCTGAAAATTAAAGATTTTTTTTTATACAAAAAGATTAATTTAAATTTAACTAAGCCAAGGGCAAGCCAAAAATTACTCCAGATACATCCCTGTCCATATAGGTTCTAGGTTCAAAGACATAAATTAAAATAAATAAAATATGTATTTTCAAAAACACAAGCTTTTAGGTTTTTGTAAATATTGGATCAACTGTCTATTTTTGTTGTTAAAAAATATCAATGTAGCGATTGTGATAAATATTTAACGTTTAAATTTTATATCCTATTTTTCCTATAACCTATTTTTTACATAACTAATATATATTTTTTCTACTTGGAAATTACTATGAGTTCAAATTATAAATGTACCTTAAAACATTAAGATTCAAAAAGTATCAATACGAAAATTATATCTTTTGATAAAAGAAATGGAATTGATAAATATCGATTTTCCCAAACACAGTATATCTAACCTAACTATATGACACAACCTTGCGAGTATCTTAATAGGTATTTTATCTAAAACTAAACGTAATCAGATTTTTATATAAACTGCTATCTACTGATAACAGCTAATGTATGTACATACAAATCTGAATGGTTCTTTTATATTTACAATCAATTTTCTCGATAAAATTTGCAAAAATATACACAAGTTTTAGTCTTAGTATTTTTAATACTATATTACTTAGTAACAGTAGTTTTTCCTAAGGTAGAGAAGTAATTTTATATGACCTAAAGTACTAATTATCATCATCATATCTTATTCGTCGTAAATTTACTATCTTACGTATAAATGTTTACGTCCATTTTTTATCTAATGATAAATTTTATTATGATGAAACAGTGGCTTTATTTTTTTTCTCCAGTAAGTTACACAAAAAGTATAAGAAAAACATAATATTATAATAATAANATGTAATATCGTCTAGGCTTTGAACCCACTACTCTAACTCACATTGGCTTATTATTAAACATTAAAAAAGTATATTACGTTTTATGAGAATTCTAATTATTAAATTATAATATATTTATATTTATTTTATTTATTTATTTATAACAAAGTATGTACATTAAAATTAATTATTCTTCGCGGTCTCAAGCCCGAAATATAGGATAAACCTATAGATAGGATAAACTTCCACATATCCCAATTTTTTAATCAAACCCATGACCATCAACTAAATAAACAAAATACATTTCTAACAACGTTTCTTTTTGATGGACGTATAAAAAAACACGTTTGCCTAATAAATATTAAAAAAGTGTAGTACCATTTAATTTTAGTGTAGGCTGAATAGTTGTATACGTATGTACGTATAATCGTTAAAAGCAATAGTTGACATTGACAGCTACAAGTGAGTTGTCAGATATACCAGTTAATTTGCATCCCACGCGACTGTTTCTGTTATAAAGACTTTATATATAAAGTTAACTATTGGTTTTGTAAATTATTTATATAAATATATGTATAATTCGATATATTTCTAGCTACAAGTGGGGGCTAGGTGGTCCGTGCTCACAACAGGGAAGTCTGTTACCCACTCCATAACATTTACTAACAAAAATGAAGCCTGAAAATTAAAGAATTTTTTTTATACAAAAAGATTAATTTAAATTTAACTAAGCCAAGGGCAAGCCAAAAATTACTCCAGATACATCCCTGTAGATATAGGTTCTAGGTTCAAAGACATAAATTAAAATAAATAAAATATGTATTTTCAAAAACACTCAAGCTTTTAGGTTTTTGTAAATATTGGATCAACTGTCTATTTTTTGTTAAAAAATATCAATGTAGCGATTGTGTTAAATATTTAACGTTTAAATTTTATATCCTATTTTTCCTATAACTTATTTTTTAGATAAGCAATGTATTTTTTTCTCTACTTGGAAATTATTATGAGTTCAAATTATAAATGTTTACTGTATCTAATTATTGTACATTAAGATCAAAAAAGTATCAATACGAAAATTATATCTTTTGATAAAAGAAATGGAATTGATAAATATCGATTTTCCCAAACACAGTATATCTAACCTAACTATATGACACAACCTTGCGAGTATCTTAATAGGTATTTTATCTAAAACTAAACGTAATCAGATTTTTATATAAACTGCTATCTACTGATAACAGCTAATGTATGTACATACAAATCTGAATGGTTCTTTTATATTTACAATCAATTTTCTCGATAAAATTTGCAAAAATATACACTAATTTTAGTCTTAACTAGTTCTTTCTTTTTTATACTGTATTACTTAGTAACAGTAGTTTTTCCTAAGGTAGAGAAGTAATTTTATATGACCTAAAGTACTAATTATCATATCTTATTCGTTGTAAATTTACTATCTTACGTATAAATGTTTACGTCCATTTTTTATCAAAAGATAAATTTTATTATGATGAAATAGTGGCTTTCATTTTTTTCTCGCGAAGGTAAAATTATAAGAAAAGAATAATATTAATAATACTACCATACCGCTGCCGCTACCATATAAACAAACTTCATTTTGAATAATTTAAAAATCTAACGACTCTATCCAAGGTGACACTGTCGACAATATAATTTATGCGCACAAAACCAAACAAATATATTTAATAAAATAATTTCAATATCATTAAACACAATTTTCAAATGATCTCCACTTAAAAATGTAGAGAAAAACACAAATACCAAAAAAAAAACACTTAAGCGAAATTCTCTATTTTTAGCAAAGGCGACACTACTGAAAACAATTTTACACTTTTAAATACAAAAATTAGCAACGGTTAATTCATAACACATCCGTTTATCCGTATTACATAATAAAAACAAAAGTGACATACTTAAATCAGCAAATTGTAAACGTCAAAATTTGCCGCGCGCGCGTCTCTTTACTTTTTTTTCAGCGACGCGTGCTAACAAGCTTAGCGTCGTGAGCGTACTGCCGCGCGTCCTTCGACTTTCACTATAAGCGAATAAATAATACTTAGTGTATGGCTAACTTTAGTTCAGCTTAGGCGCGGTCTGAATGCCTAACTAAAACTTTATTGTTATAATTGTTTGATTTTAATATTATTTTCAATTATTTTTTATTCCATCGCATTATGACAGTAGTCTTTTTTAATTCTTTTATATATTATTTTGCTATTTGCTGTATATTTACGATTATTTCTGATTCATTCCCATAGCATAGTATAAGAATGTATGTTATTTAGAATTTTATTAAATACACTTTTGATATGTCCTTATATTTTTGGTTTTAATAAAAAAATAATTGTAAAATTAAAAGCTATTTTCAAAAAATAAATAACATTTTATATAATAATTAAAAAAAATAACAAACTACTTCATTAAATGGAAGATTTTATGTATAATTTTTTTTTTCTCATAAACCAATCAACCATTTTTTATTGCAATATTCATTGAGTTTATAATATATGTTGACGTCTAAAAATTTAAACTTAGACGGATTAGCAAACTGTCAGTATAATAAAAACAAATAAAACCTTAGAGCTCTACCACCAATAATAACCATACCTCGTTCAGGATAATTTATATAGAAATAACCGAAAATGTATTAAAAGTTTTATCATGTTTTGTCAAATAAAAATGAAACAACATTTTTCTTTGAAATAAAAGAAAATTATGGTAAAACGCTCTATACTGAAAACTAATACATAAATACATGTCATGTTATTCTAGAAATGACTATTGTATTTAGATCAATGGAAATCTTTAAACACGTGTTTCCAGTAAATACCGAAGAAGCTGCGGAAATGCTTACATAAAAGACTTATACGATGTGAGAAATCATACAAACAAACAAACAAAAAGACCGCCATCGTGTGTACTGAATACAAAAGTCACATTATAATACAGGGCACGTCGCGTTATATAACTAGGTAAGTTGGCTGCATATTTCCTCTAGATTTGCATTTACTTTGTGTTTAAAGTAGTTTAGTTATGTTATTACAGTAGCGTGTTTTACTTTAGTTTACTTTTTTAATCTGTGCGTATTTTATTTGGAAGTAGGTATTAAGTACGATGTACCATTGCTATTTATTGCAGCTAAAGCTCATCAATTGCATTATTTTTTTGATAAGTATAATAATTTTTGTAGAGGCCATTCTTATTACACTATTTATAGTTGTTTTCAGATTCTTCTTCTTTCTAGTCGTTTTGAGCTTGACAGAATGGTTGAAGTTGTTTGAAGGGTTGGTGGTACACCTCATCATCCAACGCTATGGTTTAACTAATATCTGCCTGGCTTGTATACTCGTTGATAGAGTCGCATGGCAGATCTGCCTTGTGGCCTGCTGCCATCAACTCTACCTTTTATTATAAAGACATTGCAGGAAAGAATCTCTCTGGTAAGAAAATGTCTGAAGAGAGTAAAAATGCATATTTCGACCATGGAGGACAAACATTTTTAATGCCTAGTTCTCTGAGGATGGATTTGTTGCTTCTAAATTACGTACCTACTGTTTTTAGTAGAAAATTATTAATATTGAAAAATATATAAAAAGAAATAGTTTACTTTACTTGTAGAACTTTGAACGAGTCAAAGTTACTGTGCACAAAAACAGATAAAGATAAAAAATATACTAGAAAGTAAAATCTTTTTAAACGCAAAAACAAAAAATTTTAATAATAGATTGATTATGAATACACCTAACTTCAACGCTACTGTGATAATATTGCAAGTATTAGTTACCTATGTTTATCTTATTTAGTATTATCCTTTAATGTATTGGCAGGTTGCTATTGAGTCACGTCTGGGTAAACAAGTAGCGAAACGTTATCAACGGACAAACAGACAGACTGGCGTGACATTATAAGTGAAATGTTATATATATTATAAACCTGGATATTTGATAGAGCTTTTGAATATAATAAGTAAGATAACACGTAAGGAAATAAAAAAAAACACTTTCACGCTTTATCCCGTAATAGGCAAGGCCACCCAAGACAACCCGATTACGACCCCAAATCCTTAATTTATAATCGTATTAAACAAGATACAATTATTATTTTAAATATTAACTAAACTATACAAAAACTTACATAAAGATAACATATAAATATTTAACTATAAATATATGACGCTTTTTACAATGATAGCATATATATTACTTAATAGTAACAAAATTTTCCTCACAAACATATAACATGAATTATTTATAGCTTCATTCTAAACTCGAGCAAAAAACCTGGAACTTGTGTATTCTTAGAAAAATGACATTCCAATTATAATTTAAAATTTATTGTTAAACCACAATAAGTTATAATGTTAAAAAAAAACTATAACATTACATTTATACATATGGATGAGGCCACTCGTGGGTTTGATTTCTACTCGAGGAAATGATATTTAATAATTATTAATTTTCATTTCTTCGCCTTGGTGTCGAGGCTGGGTTGCGGCGTTGAGTACCGCCACTCAACACGCAATGCTATATAATACGGCGAAAAATGGGGGACGGAGTGTCTTTACACTAGGTTAGGATACAGTGAGAAGATAAAGAATCCATAAAAATGACAAAATGTATGGCAATATTTGAAGAGGTATTACACAAATAATAAACCGCACTATGTCGTTGAGGATAATGATGATTTACTTATAGTATTTTTATGAAGAACATCGAATTTTATAAAAAAAAGATTTCGATTCCCTTAATTTTGCTTGATAGAGAAAAATAAAATATTTTTACTAATTTTTCACCGATTTATATATCTATGATAAAGTTGGTGGAACTCAAGGGACATTTTTAAACAGAAATCGAACTCACAACCACGTTACACCCTAGTGACTTAAAATAAACTATTAAAGAATAAAAAGTCAAAACAAAAACCTTTTAATATTTCAGTGTACAGTTTCACCTGGTCTTAATTTAACTACTTCCGGTCTATTAGGATCACCATTACCTCTAACTACATAAACTGTTTGCAAATTATCAACAATATTGTTATTATTGTTATAATTATTATAATTTTGAACATTCTTTGTATAATATCGGTTATTATATGCTATATTGTTATTAGGTTTGACATAATCAGTATAATATTGCTGATAATTGTGAGATTCTGGAAAGGAAAATCTATAATTTCCATTATAATTATCGATTATTTCATAATTTTGTTCAGGAAATTTAAGAGCTTTTCCTTTTTTGTTAGAGCTTTCGTATAAATTTTCATTGTATTTATTTGTATTATCAGATATTGTATTAAAATTGTTATTATCATTTGGAAACGTCCATTTTGGATTTTCATCCTGATAATCATCGATGTACTGAGATATTGGCTTATTCTGTATGCGTTTCTGAATTTTATTTGCATTAAAACCGTAACCGAAACCATGACCGTAGTTTTGGTTAATGGTTGTATAAGGATTTGGTTGTTGGAAACCGTAATGCTGGTTGCCAGGATTTGGATTGTAAAGGCCATAATTTTGTTGAATATGATTCTGTTCTAGATTGAAGTTGTTTTGAGAGAGATGACTGTAAAGTTGTTCAACGTTCTGTTGACCTTGTTGAGGGGCGTTGAAAAATCTGTAAATAAAAAAAATATATATATAAAATATAATTTACGTATAAGGACAAGCTATTGAAAGTAGGTAGATGAAAGTTTTAAAAGATTTATTATAATTCTTGAGTTTTGATAGATTTCAGATCTAGGGATATAGCGTGTCATATTAATTGAAAGAACGAATTCATAAAATCTTATATTATAATTTATATTATAATTATTATAATTTAATTTCCAATTCATAAAAAAAATCTAAAACTTTTTCGAATATTAATTCAAAACTGCTTACCTAAAAAATCCACCATTGTGATTGTTCAGATAATGCACAAGCTGTTCACTATCAGTGGGGCACAGCGGGTACCCGTAGCGACAGGATGCGGTGTTGCCTTTCGAAGACATGCCTAAAAACACTGCTCGCCCGAAGACGAACAACGGATTTGTGCTGATGCCGTTATAGGCTGAAAGTAACCTGAAAGTGAAAAATTAAGCCATTAGTCTCTATAGTTTTTAAGATATAAAAATTTAAACGTAACAGGATTTGAACCTGCGCCTCGTAGAATGCTTCCACATAGAATAAATTTGTTATTTACTGAAAAGCTATGCTTAGCAACGGACATATAAATTTTAATAAATATTTCATTTACTCGAGTGGGGATCGAACCCACAATCAGTCGCGTTTATAATCACTCTGGCCTTAACAGCACCTAATATTATTTAACATAAAGTAGGTAACTTACGTAAGTAAAGGCTGTAATCCAGACACCGCTTGTAACAAACCGGAAGTCCCCAAGGTTCCTCCACCGGCAGCTTCACAAAGAAGGCGCGCTACACACTGCCTGTCGTCGTACAAAGCTATCGACGTTAGCGCTTCCGTCACTCTGCTTAACGCTGATGATGCGAGAGACGGCTCTGGACGAGGATCTGTGAGGTATTTTTTTTAAACCGCATTTGCTTGGTGTGAAAGGACATAAGAAAGTCTTAAGGGACTTGGTTCTCTATTTTTAGCTTAGTTTTAAATTATTAGCGTGTTAACGAACGAAAAAATATTGGGATGTTTGTCTTAATAATATGAAAATAAGTTCTGGCAATGGAATCCAATATAGAACTCGTTTGTAAATTTTAATTTATTAATATAAACGACCAAAACGGAGATGGCGGGACGAGCTGGACCATTATAGGCCTGACTGGTGCTCAATAGCGCTAAATAGACCGGTATGGAAGAAGTAGAGAGAGGCCTTTGCCCAACAATGGGATGATGTAGGCTAGGGAAAAAAAATATATATAAACAAAATAATAAAATTCACGTCACGTCAACGTCAACGTCACGTACTGTAAAATTGTCCAATATAAGGATTTATAGGTTCTGGTCCATAATTGGAAGGAGATCCAACTCCTAGATACTGTGGGGGATATGGGTACTGCCTTGGTTTCCGCTTCTTAGGGCGTTTATTCTTGACATCTTGAAATTTAACTTCAGAGTTTTGATTAATATTATAGTCTATAAACTTGACAGGATTTTGGTAATGTTCTTCATCATTCTCGAATTCTTTAAATCTAACTGGTTGTAATATATCTTCGAATTGAACTAGTTTGTTAGCCCTTCCAAGAACTGTAGTATTGAAAATTTTGCTGAAATTAGATAATATTTATTTCATATTATGATTTTTTAAAACTTTATATTAGTTTTACGCTGTGTAGGGTAGGCAGAGAACTGGGAACCTAGTTTTAACACACTTTTATTAAAACACTGTCGTTCCCCACTTTCTGCCGAATATTGGAGGCATTAGGTGTCAAGTGCCGGAGCTTAACGGCGCCGTTACCAGAGCGAAGAATTTAAAATATTAGATATATCAATATCTCCAGTAGGAATCGAACTCACAACCTATCACGTTTACAGAGTGCAGTAGGTTATCCCATTGACTTTAATAACCATTGTTGTGGATTACCTTTCTTAACAGTTGAATCATTAGGGTGGAAACTTAATAATAATAGTGTTCCCCATTTTTTGTCCAATTCTGGAGGCGTTGCATGGCAGAGCACAACGCCGCGCCTTTGCCTCGGCACCAGAGCGAAGAAATGGAAATATAAACGTAACTAAATATTTGACTTCCTCGAGTGGGGATCGAACCCACAACCGTCGCGTTAAAGTCAATTTTATTTGATTTTTAGATTTTAAGAAATGCCAATAAATGAAACTTACGATAGCAACTCCATTGGATCGTAGCTTGCTCTAGTTTCGTTGACAGGCGTTGTACTATAAACGTTTAATATCAAAAGTAAAATTGTAAAACTAACGATTTTCTTCATACTGGAAAGATTGGAATCTGTAAATAAATATATATTAAAAATTTAAAATATATGCGCATATTAAAGTATATGCTAGCTATATAAGTGTTAGTCTACGTGTAATTATATACTTAAGTATACCTGGTTATTTTTTAAGCTTCATCCTGCACATTGTATCCTGCTTTCAGCTGAGTAATCAGAGGGAATTTGGTAAAGGCGTGTTAAAACACTTCGTTCCCATTAAAATTTCCATTCCCTACTTTCCGCCGAATTCTTGAAGCAATGCGTGTTGAGTGAGAGAAATGAAAATTCCCGCATTGCAAGGTAGGCAGAGGGAATCTAATGTTAAGCATGGGCGTAGGAATAGGTGAGCCGATGGCCTGTACTCGCCCGAAAATAATCTTGTGTCCATTTCATAAAATTTACTAACAATTTGACCGGTAAAAAAATTTCTAAGTTAAATGTTAAAACAGCAAGTCATGTAATTTTAATATTTATAATACTTTTTATATTAATTGATTTAATACAATAAAATAAAAAAAATAACACTCACTCGTCTGTAGCCTCAAAACTCAAAAACACAAATGTGGTAAGGATTTCTCTCAAATACTATAGAAGTATAGAAAGTAGTGTGACATCACTATCTTGCCTAATACAACACGCCCTAGAAGGTTTGTTTATGTCATATAACGTCGTAAACAGGATCTAATAAAATTGTTATTATTAAAATATTTGTATAAAACTTTCATTGAGTTTACAGTTCTACTACAATTGTAGTTGAGCAGTCTCTGTGTCGTGATAGTTGCGGGTTCGATGTCCACTAAGGAGAATTTATAATTTTATATCTATTTTAAAATCTCTTTTGCTAGCTTCACACTGTATCTCACTTCACATAGCAAGGTAGGCAGAGGGAACCTGGGAACCTAGTTAAGAACCATTTTTAGCCAAACTCTCGAGCTTAATGGGAACGGAGTGTGTTAGCAATAGGTTCCCAGGTTCACTCTATCCTGCTATGGCCGGGACACAGGATAGAACACAAAAAAAGTAATAAAATTAAATTACAGGCTTACTCATATTTAATATTATAAAGCTTTACGACGCAAGAAGTGCGTGAAAGTCCCTTATTAGCAACGGCATTTAATACTTAATTTTTTTAGCTTTCCGCCATATCCCGCGTATAGCAGGGTAGGCAGAGGTAACCTAGTGTTGAGACACTCTGTTCTCCATTTCCTGACGAAATATTAAAGCGTTGCGTGTTGAGTGGTGAAAATCAACGTCGCAATACTTAAATAATGACAAAAATCTTAAACGAATAATATTAATTAATTAATTAATTAATTAATATCAAAAATAAACAAATAAATCAATCTCCTGTCACACACGGTTAATATCAGTATAGTTAAGTATAATTTATTTTGTACTTTTCACAAAATATAGATATGAATATAATAATGGCCGACTATTTAATTTACGATGTCAATACACCCCATATCAATGAACTTGGTTTTCTCTAATTGATTTTAGTACTGGAATATGTTTTATAAATAGAAAGATTTATAACAGTCGTTGAGATCGTAATGGCGCAGTGGAACAAGTATGTGACTGTAAATGCGATGATTGTGGGCTCGAGTTCCACTCGAAATTATTTAGTATATTCATTTTCTCGCTCTGGTAATAAGGAAGGCGTAGCGTTAAGTTCCGCCAGGCAACGCCTCGGAAATTCGGCGGACCCTCTACCTACCCTGCTATATAGCGTAAAATTGAAAAAACATATATATCTAATCGTTATAAAATTGCAATCGCACAGTACTGCGTCTGACTATAAGCCTGATAGTTCTGGTTAGATTCTAACTTGGGGAATAAATTATTTTCTTTTTTCCGTTCTGGAAAGATGAAGTGTGGGAAATGAGCTTCTTTGGATATATATCGAATTTCGGATATGTATAGAAGTTGAGTGGAAAAAGGAGTGTGTTGACACTAGATTCCTTCTCCTTACTACTTATAATTATAATCATAATTAAAAACCTAAAATTTGGTTTTAGTTATAAGTTTAAAAGCATCGATTCCTATACCTTCAAGTACGATTAATAAGTTGTTGTTCTCATTGTTCTTTCATTATGGCGTTCCAAGCGTACCAGTTGCGTACTAATCACTTTGCCAATGTCACGACGACGAATATGGATACAGGGTGCGTCAGTCAAAACGTAATGTCTCCCTTCAATTTTTCTATAGCGGAGAGTGGAGAATTAACTCTGTTCTTTCTTTATAGCACTCTAGAAGTGAATTTAAGTATATAGTTGTTAGTTTTCTTATGATTTTTATTTAATAACACACAAATAATTGATTGAATGCAATTAAATTCAGTAGGCTTTTGACGACACTAATAATAAAATTGACTTAGCAGGATGGGCAGAGGGAACTGGGAACCTAATTTTAAGAGATTCCGTTCCCATTAAGACATTTGTGTTGTCCATTTTCCGCCGAATTATTGAAGCATTGCGTGTTGAGTAGAGGAACTCAACGTTGCCCACGTCTCCTCAAATGACTTAATATACATTTTTTAAATGTTACTTTCAATTAGAAATAATAAAACCCTTGTTTAATTTAATATTATAAGTAAATTAGTACAATATGTTAAAACGCAGCGTAGGTACAAGATGCAGAATTTTACAACCATAATGCCACTTTAATCTTACTCGTACATTATAAGATAATATTAATGTTCTCAAACAAATAATATTATATCAAAATGAAGTTTATATATCATTTTATATGCATTTTGATGGAATATTTGTAGTTGAATTATTCGCTATTAAGACGTATTACTTAAGTATAGGTACCTACTATAGGAGTTTAGACTCGCGGAATAGTTTAATTGATTTTAATCCTGAGAAAAATTGCCTTTCTTTCCCTCGTGTTGGACATGAAACGTTCTCTACTATATTCTTGCAAGATAAGCTTATAAAAAGAAGGTCATATTGGAGTCCAGATTTTCCTTTAGTCCTCATACCAGGAGAATTTCTTAGAAAGCTCTTTTCATTCTCAGCAGACTCTCTCTCTCTATACCCGCTAATAAGCAGTGAAAGGACACTTAGCTCACGCTTTACAAAACTGGTATTAGACCCGTGATCTCCGATGCTCGTGTAGCGTTTGTGCACACCAAGCTTCCACCCTTCACAAGGTATAAAAAAGAAGTTCTTACATATCCATTTGATATCTTCATTTTCTCGCTCTCGAGTTCCACCACTCAAGATGCAATATCTCGCATTCTCGAGCGGCACCCAATACCACGATAATTCTTTCTAGAATGGGATGAAACTGACTCTTTCCCCTGAGAGAATATCGAACGCGCAACCCGCATGTGTACAGTCGTAGCTGTGCCACTGCGCCCCTATAGCATCTATGTACATTAAATATATTAAACCTTATATTTGTTTAATTTAACATATTTTATCTTTACTATCTCATTGAAGAGTCTCTTTTCACAATCCGCACGATATCGTTTACTCCTTGTGACTTGTAGTACTGAAAAATATTTTTTTATACTTATATTCTATTTATTTATTTATTATATTTATTATATATTTATTTAACTTGCCTTCTGCAGGAATATAAATTATGAGAAACATTATTTAAGAACTAACGATATTTTTATTAATTATTTTGTTTGAAAAATCACTTTTTAATTTTTGGCAAAATCTCTTTTCTTTTAATTGTATTAGGCTTTTATAGAGTAGTTAAAATTGTAGTTTCATTTAAAGTGGTGATGACAAAAAAAAAGATAATAATCTAATCTAAAAGTTTTGTTAAGCTAACGATAGAAAATAAAACGAATTGACTGATTTCTATGTTTTCACTATCTACACCGCAAAACGCGAGATAAACCACTAAGATTAAAATATTTACAAACATCAAATGTAGGTCAAAATTGTTATAAATATTAAGTTTGTTATCAAAACTCAAACAATATCACTCGAAATGGCTGTAAAATTTAGTGAACACCTTAATCCACAACTTACAGTTGGTTTATATTATTTTCGTGATAATAAAATATTACCGTTTCTCATACATTGTCTCTTTTATAAATCAAAATTAAAATTAAATCAGCTTCACGCTGTATCCCGCATACAGTAGGGAGAGCAGAGGGAACCTAGTGTTTAGACACTCTAACTAGACTAGGATAATGATTTTTAATTTTAAATAATAATGTCGAGGACAATTAGCTAATTGCTTAATACATCCAAAATACTATAAATTATACTTAATTATAGTTTTGACATTATAATTAATTATTTCATTAACATATTATTAGGAATTTATCATGGAACATTTATCTATGTCTTAATATTTTTAAAATTAAAACAGATAAATTAAAACATATAATAAAATATTATTTTATTATATGTTTTAATTGAGGTGAGTCTTGAGGCCATGATGGCGCAGTGGCACAAGTGTGGTACTGTAAATGTGACGTTTGTGGGTTCGATTCCCACTTGGGAAAATTAATTATTATTTATGAATATTTTCATTTCTTCGCTCTAGTACTAGGCAAAGCGTGGCGTTCAGTTCCTCCACGCAACTCAACACGCAATGTTTCGTGTAGTTTATATCAACTAAGCAGCGCGGCGTAGAAAATAAAAAGGAAAAAAGCCATTTCTGTAAATAAACTTAGATTTATTATCACAGGTGATTGTCCTTGTTGCAGAAGTAACTCATTGTGATGCTACGTGTAAACTCCCAAATCGTTTGTTCAATGAAACTACCGGAAAAATGCTGGCGAGGTTGTCAAAGTATTTAAATATTTTGCCATTAACTATTGTTCTTATTTTAAACGAGGTTAACTATTTAGTTGTCACGTATTTTGCCTACATTTGTTTATAAATAAAACAAATTAATAATCTGTGGCCTTCGTGGCGCAGCGGGACAAGTGTGTGACTGTAATGCGACGGTTGTGGATTCGATCCCCATTCGAGGAAGTGAAATATTTATTTACGTTTATATTTCCACGTTTTTCACTCTGGAGTAGTGGTAAAGCGCGGCGTTAAGTTCTGCCACTTAAGACGTAATGCCTCCAGAATTTGGCAGAAAGTGGGGAATGGAGTGTTTTAATACTAGGTTCCCCCTGCCTACCCTGCTGTGTGCGGAATGTTACGTTATATGTTAAATACTCTACTCTATCATACTTATATAAATTATTAAATCAATGAAACTAAATATGAATGCGACATTTAATTTAAAGTATGTAATTAAAGTGTCGTTACCCATGTTTATACCTTTAACCAGTTTTTGTTTCCTCATTATACGTTTTTTTATTTAAATTAATTAATGATTTTTAGGATTACTATATCACTCATGTCCTATGTAGTCCTTTGCATGAAATATATTTAAATATAATATACGAATAATATAATATAATACAAATACGGATACATATCGTCGTTAAAAATCAGAATTCTTAGAGAAATCAAATTATAAAATTGACTGTATTTATATAGAATAAACGTAGATTAAGTTTCTCTTTATATTTTTTATATTATTTATGTATAGTAATTACCTCAATAAGTCATTGAAACCTAGATGGTTAGATAGTCATATAATTATTAATTTACTTTCATATTTTTAGCTGAACCTGCACCCACCGTGCCTCTATAATGAACAATAAGTATATTAATATATACTATATGTGTAAAAATACTATTTATTTAAGTATGTATTAAAAGTAAACAATTACATTATTTCATTTACTTAAAACGAACAAGAAATGAAATTCAAGGTAAAATAGTAAACTCATTTAAGTTTTATCGTATAATTAATTCTACAAAAATAATTTAAGTTATATTTATATTTTAAACTGCATTAAACTAATAAACATTACAATATGCTAATTATGTTACAATTTAAATAGGAATAATAAAGCTAGATTAAAGTAATGACGTACATTATACAGTCGATACCAGTTTTGAAACAGCTTTACGTAAAAAATTATTGACGCGCATATGTTCATACTGTATACATATATGTGTATATAATTATGCTTGTGCCCCTACGCAAGTATAATAAATAAGTATAAGATCAGCTTCACGCTGTAACCTGCACACAGCAGAGTAGGAAGAAGAAGCCTGGGGACATATTCTTAACACACTCTGTTCCCATGAAGTCACTTGTGTTTTTCAATTTCCGCTGAATTCTGGAGTTTAATTGACTCTACGATGCGATTTGCCTTTTATGAGAAAAATTCAGACGAAAATAAACATATTAAATATTTCATTCTTTCAGTGGGGATCGAGCACAACACAGTTGTTCTTACAGTCTTACCCTTTTGCATCAGCACCACAACGGCCTCATACTAACAATACTATTTTTAATATATTTGTTCACCAAATGATGTGTCCGTATTAATNTTTTGCATTTTTTTTCTACTTTATGACATGTCCAAGTAAATGTTAAGCATTTTTATGGAATAAAGATATTTTGACTTTGACTTTGACTTTGACTATAGCTTCACACTGTATTCCATAGCAAACGCCAGTCGTGTAGGCGTGCGATCGTGAGCTCGATTCGCTCTCGGGGGAATGAAATATTTAAAATGGCTGAAAGTGGGGAACGAAAGAAGAATGTCTTAACATGAGGTTCCCAGATTCCCTCTATGTCCTAGATATGTACTTGCAAAAAATGTAGGTGTATAGAGACTTAAATAAAATTTTAATCTATTGAGTAGTATTTAATATTCTTAGAGGCCAGTCGTGGTGCAGGGGCACAAAGTGTGCTGCAAAAATCGACAGGTTATCGGTTCGATCCCCAGTCGAGGAAAGGAAGGAAAGATTTATTTAAATTTATATTTTCATTCTACGACGTCTAGGCAAAACGCGGCGTTAAATTCCGCCACTCAACACATAATGCCTCCAGAATTCGGCGGAAAATGGGGAACGGAGTGTCTTAACACGAAGTAGGGAACTTCGTTGTGCAAACCCTGCTATGTGCAAGATAAAGCGTGAAGCTGATTTATTTATTCATTTTATTTGTATAGTAATAAAAATATTTAATCATTCCCACTGTACAATTCGTGATTGTGTCTTGCCGACACTTAAAACTATCAGTTACTTTCCTCTAATTTAAACGTCAATCTTTTAAATATAGCCTATTGTTATGTATTATTTTTCCTTCATAATAACCTTCTCACAAGGCCTAGAGATTGCGACTTCATCACAAACCTAATTTTTTTTTAAATTTATACTTCTTGGGCGTATAACAAATAAATGATCTAGCGTTAAGACACTCTGTTCTCTGTTGCGACCTATTTCGAAACATGAGTAACTGTAATACTTGTCTTATCATGACCTTACCTTAATAAGAATCAAACTAAAACCCATCATTTTCACCAATGCTACGTTATATCCTCACACTGGGTGATGCATGAAGATAATAAAAGGCATCGTTCCCCACTCACTAATTTCCGAGTCATTGCGTGTTGAGTGAACGTAACTCAACGCCGAACTTTATCTTACCAAAGCGGGGAAATGGAAATTAGTACTTACTCATGATTACCCTGGCCAGGTATCGAACTTATAACCATCGTCATAAAAGAAAATACGCATCCAAATTAATTCGATTTAGATGCGTAATGCTAAAAAGTCATTGGCCGGTCAAGACGATCAGGTTTTGCGTATAAATGTATGTAGCTTCAAGTATCAAATACGCGGAGTGGCCTTAAAAGATAAAATATGCTACATTTCTACTAACGAGGTCACTGCTATGATGATAATGTAAAAACACTATTTTACTAACATATTTGGATTTGGCAAATCTTATCTATCTTTGAAGGGCAGATAAATGTTTGTACTATTGTAAAAGAGGTTCGATTCCCATTCGAGGAATTGAAATATTTCATATTTTTATTTCATTGCTTGAGCACAGCGTTGAGTTCCGCCAAGCAACACGTTTAGGCTTCAGAATCCAGCGTAAAGCGGGGAGCGGAGTGTTTTAGTACTCGACTCCATCCGCCTACCCTCCTGCTACATGATAAGAAAATTCCTTTCCCCCATCACGTTTCGAAAATTGAGTTTTGAGAAATGGAGAACAGAGTTAACACTGTGTTTTTTTTTCTTACATTAAATTCGTATTATATTTATCTACTGTATCTGTAAACAGCCTCTGATGTAAAATGTCAGCTGTAATTAAATAATAATTTGTGCCCAATTGACACCCGCGAAACTCTAGAAGTAAGGCTGACCTGTTTAAAATTCAAAGTTTTTTTTTTTTCAAATTAAATTAGCTTCACGCTGTATCCCGCACACAGCAGGATAGGCAGAGGGAATATAGTATTATTATAGGTAATATATAATTATTTCATCATTTCATTTCCCCGAGTGGGGATCGAAACCACAACCAATGTTTCTGACTGACTGGCTTCAAGATTTAAAATTAAATATACAACATAGTAAAGAAAATGGGGAATGGAGTATGTTAACACTAGGTACATCGTGAAGCTGATTTTATTTCTTTTTTAACATACTAAATAAATAAAAATGTAAAATATAAAAACTCTAGTACTATAAACGTTGCAGTTTAATTTCAGATACATTGTATAGGTGTAGTGTCACATTTATAAATATAAGGAAAAAGAAAATACAAATATATCTGACGATATTCAAGATCGTCGACAGGAAACCTTATTTAATTTATCCTTTAAATACAACACGTATATAATTGTTATTATATAATTATAATATGTAGAATAGGCCAGTCACGCCAAGCCAGCACAAATGTATGTCTGTAAACGCGTCTGGTTGTAGGTTCGATCACCACTCGACGGATTGAATTATATTTCTTAATATTTTCATATCTTCGCTCTGGCACCAAGACGAAAAGCCCGTCGTTAAGTTCCACCACGAAGCGCCTTCAAAAAATTCGTCGGAAAGTGGGGAACGGACTGCCTTTGCCAGGTTTCGGCGTATATTTCGCCGTTCGTCGTTTAGAACGAGACTTCTCCAACACGAGTGTATGATATAAGGTGTATTTATCCTGCTTAAAATATTTAAAATCATTATAATATTGCAGTTATCTGGTGTAATTGGGCAATACTTTACTTTTAGTCTCTGCTCTCACGCGCACTGTTATGTCTGGATTTGAACCTATAGCTACATCTTACTTTCTCATTTCATATTTAGCGAGAAAATATATTCTAAAACGATTCACAGAATTATTATGCCACATTTGACGTAACCTAAAAAGAGGTAAATAAAAAAAAATATAGCCTCCTTTTCTTACAGAAATCGGTTAAAAAATATAACATAAATCTGTATTATTTACATTTTTCAAATTTCTGAATAGACTAATTTGAGGCCAGTCGGTGGTTTGGATTCTCACTCAAGAAAATGAAATATTTAATAGTTTAATTTTCCCGCTCTGATGTCGAGGCAATGCGCGGTGTTGAGTTCCGCTACTCAACACGCAGCACCTTCAGGATTATAAACAAATTCCAAGATGTTGAAATATAAATAGTATTTAGCATTAAATTTCAATTAGATTAACATTTTAGTTGAGTAATTCTAAGCCAAACGTGTATATAAATATTCACCTCAATCCTTTAGGGGTAACTGGTTAAGTTAGGTTCCAACTTGCATTAACCATGTATACTGATTGCTAGGCAGGCTCTAGGCAGGTTTATTAAAATAAACTAAATTAATAATAAACTGTCATTCTTGACCTAAATTTAAAGATGGTAAGTTTATGTTTTTTCATTATTATATTAATTGCCCGCTCAGATTAGAATAATAAAATATGCATACATATTTTTTACGTAGCTCAACCATTTGAACGGGCTTTTTTCAAGTCAAAATTGCACATTTTTTTTTTTTTTTGGTTATTTTGTTTTGCATTTTTTTTCTACTTTATGACATGTCCAAGTAAATGTTAAGCATTTTTATGGAATAAAGATATTTTGACTTTGACTTTGACTTTGACTATAGCTTCACACTGTATTCCATAGCAAACGCCAGTCGTGTAGGCGTGCGATCGTGAGCTCGATTCGCTCTCGGGGGAATGAAATATTTAAAATGGCTGAAAGTGGGGAACGAAAGAAGAATGTCTTAACATGAGGTTCCCAGATTCCCTCTATGTCCTAGATATGTACTTGCAAAAAATGTAGGTGTATAGAGACTTAAATAAAATTTTAATCTATTGAGTAGTATTTAATATTCTTAGAGGCCAGTCGTGGTGCAGGGGCACAAAGTGTGCTGCAAAAATCGACAGGTTATCGGTTCGATCCCCAGTCGAGGAAAGGAAGGAAAGATTTATTTAAATTTATATTTTCATTCTACGACGTCTAGGCAAAACGCGGCGTTAAATTCCGCCACTCAACACATAATGCCTCCAGAATTCGGCGGAAAATGGGGAACGGAGTGTCTTAACACGAAGTAGGGAACTTCGTTGTGCAAACCCTGCTATGTGCAAGATAAAGCGTGAAGCTGATTTATTTATTCATTTTATTTGTATAGTAATAAAAATATTTAATCATTCCCACTGTACAATTCGTGATTGTGTCTTGCCGACACTTAAAACTATCAGTTACTTTCCTCTAATTTAAACGTCAATCTTTTAAATATAGCCTATTGTTATGTATTCTTTTTCCTTCAATTTAACCTTCTCACAAGGCCTAGAGATTGCGACTTCATCACAAACCTAATTTTTTTTTTAAATTTATACTTCTTGGGCGTATAACAAATAAATTATCTAGTGTTAAGATACTCTGTTCTCTGTTACGACCTATTTCGAAACATGCATTTAGTAACTGCAGTTAACGTAATACTTGTCTTATCATTATTGATGACCTTACCTTAATAAGAATCAAACTAAAACCCATCATTTTCACACAAACATTGCTATACCACTGCTACGTTATATCCTCACACTTGCTGATGCATGAAGATAATAAAAGACATCGTTCCCCACTCATTATTGCGTGTTGAGTGAACGTAACTCAACGCCGAACTTTTCCTTACCAAAGCGGGGAAATGGAAATTAGTATCTACTCATGATTACCCTGAGCAGGTATCGAACTTACAACCATCGTCATAAAAGAAAATACACATACAAATTAATTCGATTTAGATGCGTAATGCTAAAAAGTCATTGGCCGGTCAAGACGATCAGGTTTTGCGTATAAATGTATGTAGCTTCAAGTAGCGGAGTGACCTTAAAAGATAAAATATGTTACATTTCTACTAACGAGGTCACTGCTATGATGATAATGTAAAAATACTCTATTTTACTAACAGATTTGAATTTGGCAAATCTTATCTATCTTTGAAGGACAGATAAGTGTACATATAGTA
>JAKRZM010000434.1:6073-21227 GCA_036379175.1 Heliconius cydno galanthus | reverse complement strand
TTTAGACAAAATTACGCAAAGCTGGGCGTGCCCTATGCAACTGTGGCAGAAAGTTACGGCTTTATCATACCATCAGCTGCTCACGTGCGGAACCAATCTTTAAACACTGCCGTCTCTCAGATGCCAGAGATAGTGTGTGACAGAATTAGTTTTAATAAATATATGAATATTTAACAACTGTTTCCAGTTTCACACCCGATCTCGCATAAAATAGGAGAGGACTTGAAAGGAGAGATTAATGTCGCACTCTATTCTCCTGTATGATATGCCTTCATAATATGTCGTTTAAGCTATTAAATATTGGTGTATTGTAAAACTGCATTTTTTTCAGAACGTATTTAATATTTTCTTAGCTTCACACTGTATCCCGCACTTACCGGTATAGGCAGAGAGAATTTGGGTATCTGGTGTTATTCCACATCTAATGTCTCCTTATCTAGTGACATTCCGTTCCCTATGTTTGAATTCTGGAGGCATAACGTGTTGAGTGACGAAACTTAACGCCGCGTTTTGCCTCGTTACCAGCGAGAGAGAATGAAACATTTAATACTTTCCCCCAAATGGATATCGAACCCACAACTATCATGTCATTGCACAGTCGCCATAGCCTCGTTATACATACTTTTTTATTCCACCGTTGTCTTTAGGAATAACGTTAACATTTAAATAATTGACTTTAAGAAAGCGAAAAACATATTTTAAGCACTTGTTCGAACGCCTGTGTCGATGGTTATCGTTCTAGGACCAGTACTAAACTAATCTAAATGCTTAAAATTATAATTCTGTTAAAGGTTAATATTGTTTATTCTATGATTTTATCGGAAAAGTATTATAATACTCGCTCAAGGGACAGGGCCTGACATAAATTAATGTATTTGTTATAACATTATTATTTGATTTCAAATTTATGCTAAACTGAGGTGCGATAATGAAATTATTTGCAATATATATTTTTATTTAAATATATTATTTTTAATAGGCTTACGTGTACTTTTATCATTTATTATACGAAGCAGGTGTTGGGGTAATTTCTTACCTCAACACGAGGATGAGGTAGATCCTTGTCATACTTTAAAAAAATATATATTTTCAATAGTGATAAGATCCAAAATAAAGATCTGAAGCAGAAAATGACGAAGGTCATACGAGTGAAGGTAATGCGAATGAAATATGTCATTTTTGTCTGCCGTTTCTGCTAGAGATAACAAAATCTATTTTGAATTAATTATTAATTACTAGTACTAATTGATGGCAGCCGTGGCGCAGGGGCCCAAGAGTGTGAAAGAAAATAATAGAAAAGAAAACGGGCGAATAATTTCGTGGTGTGCAAATTTTATTTAGTATTTTATTAGCAAAAAAAATCTTAGCTGCCCTCCTTATTAGCCACTATACCAACGAGCCAGACAGTTGAAATAGCCATCGCCTCGTTGATAAATCACCCGATTGAAGGGGCAAGGCTTCCTTTGCAAACAAACATATATACATACTTTCGGATAACGAGGCTAGTACAGAATGTGTCGGGCTAACGAAGTGCGATACTTCGTAATAGACGGACTTCACGCCACAGATGACATCGCTGCTGAAAATGATGTAGAAACGCAAAAGTTCAAAAGATTATTTATGTCAAAATATATGGGCTGTAGGCCGTCATGGCCCAAGGGTGTGACTGTAATCCGAAGGTTGTCTGTTCGATGCGGGTGTCAAATTGTTTTTTACAATGGTTGTATGATATATCACGTCGTATTTGTCATTGGCCATTTTTTCCATTAAATGTTACGGGAAACAGGTAAAGGATATTTAGGCTTTTTTTTCTTCATGGCACTTTGAGAACCAGTTTGGTCGATTGTAAAAAACTAATTTTATTATCTATTAGAACCCCTCGTGGCGCAGGGGCACAATGTCTGAATGTAAACGCAATAAGTGTGAGTTCGAGTCCCACTCGCGAGAAAGAATTATATTTATTTCTCGCTTTGGTAATATGAAGCGCAAGTACGTGCTCAAATTCTTGCACAAAAATTAAAACGTCATGATTTACTCTTTCTCTCTCTAATGCGGGATACAGCGTGAGCTGAAAAAAAAACCCATACGACAGCTCCATACATTTTGTATATCTAAAACTCGGTAACGATGCCCAAGAGTTTGTTCACGCGTTCATTATTCTGCATACAAATTGCAACTTAGCGGCTCGTCGTCAGATCGCGTCCAGCGACTACTGTTTCATTAGTCGGCCACTGGGTGAACCAAATACGTTTATATATTAAAAAACGATCTAAGTGGAGGTTTTTTTATTTATTTTTACGTACAAACATACAAATATATACATAATTTAGATTTAAAAAATTGTGATATGCATGTGTAAAATAAAAAATTACAATACAATTTAATTTTGAAAGTAACTCAGAGTACTCAATAAAATAATATGGATAAAAGAATATGAAAGAAAATAAATAGAATACTATTACAGAGAAATTTAAGTTCGTACTAGTTTTAGTTTCATCTCGTTTAAATAATCAAACCTACGACCTCATGCGGGCAAGTAACATAAATTACAAAAGTTAGTACCACACCTATACTCGTAGGCATTAGGCATGGACATTATATAAATCGTAGAAAGAGAGGACCGAGCTATTATAATCAGATAGGTCCTTAAAGATGGCTATAAAACAAGAGATATACGCACGCAGTAGCATTTAAAATTATTTTATCCACTTCTAAGTGTGGTTTTTGAAGAAATTTCAAATATTCCCTTTGGAATTTCCTGCCAAAGCTTAATTCCTAATGAAACTTACTTGTAACGTGAAAGTACACAATGTGAGTATATTGGTGTAATTACAATAAGATTTAATCGCTTGGGTTCGAATTACAGAGATTTTGTATGGCCTAAGTAGTACTTAGTTAATAGCAGTCCTGTAGAACACACTTTTCTTTGCAACTTGATATTCCGTTGTTTTTTAGTTTTGACAAAAAAAAATGTTTGTTTTGACTTTATTTAATGTGTAAAAGTGTCTGTCTTGACGTCTTCATCAAAAAAAGTCCCAATGAGTTTGTGTCGGTTCTCCTCAAATTTAGGCTTATGCATTCAGGTTTGAGGTCCATGCATATGCACTTAATACATTTGAGAATTATATTATAGAAGAAGAGATACATATTATGTCTCGAATTCGGATGAAAAGTGTAGAAGGGAGTGTTTGCTTCGCTTACACTACGCCCCACCTTCAATATGAAAGAGAGAAAGTTCAAATCTATAGAGTTGTTAGAGTTAATTAATTTTAAAATATCCTGGTTTTAGTTTCAGTATTAGAGAGTAACATTTTTAGTATTTGTTTCCCGGATCGTAAATGCAGCGGTCCACAAATGGTCTAATTCCCGTTCGAAGGAAAAAAATATTTTCATTTCCTCGCTCAGGTAACAAGCCAAAACACGGTGTTGAGTTACGCCATGTAACGCGTGATGCCTCAAAAATTGAGGCACCAAACACTCAATCTTACATAAAAAAATTAAACTAGCAAACTAAGTTTAACCAACAACGAGAACAAAAAAGTCAGTAATGATTTGAAGATGTTATCAAGATAAGTTTTGTTTACAGCCGATGCAATACAATTAGACAATGCTCCAAAGCTCGCCGCCCATGGCCGCCTAATACGGCATCCCTAACAGTCTGAGAAACGTCTATCGTTTAGATTTCAATAAACGTGGAAACTCGATATTAATATTATTATCTCAGCTCACGAGTGCTGAACGACTCCGAGGCTGATCGCTGATATGCTCGTTTTCAACTTTGCTATTAGTAATGCTTACTTACTTGGAGATTAGATGAGATGCTTTGCAAGAGAGGTACTTAAGAGATTTTGCTAAAAGGTAATTTTATTTTTTTTATTATATACTATAGATAGAGATAGAAGCCGTCGTGTTGAGGGGGATGAATTATTTCAGCTTTTCCTTCGCGCTTTACATAGTTACCAGAACGAGGAAAGAAAATATTACATATTACATATCTTCGAGTGAAATTGAACCTATAGCCTGTCACATTTAGCTAAGCACGCTTGTGCCCTTTCCCCATTCGTGGGTTCTATTTATGCCTATAATATTATATTGCATATAATATTAGCTTCACGCTGTATCCCGCACACATCAGGTTAAGAAGAGGGAACCTAGTGTTAATATACTATTTCCCCACTTGCATATAATATAAAAAATGTTTAATAATAACAAAAATCAAAGAACAACCATTAAATGTAGAACTAAGCTTCGTTCCTCAAACAGTTTCATAAGAACATTTACTCATATATTGTTCCTAGCATCGCCTGGAGCGTACCAAGAATTACTACGGACATGAGTTACGCGGAGGCAGATCACAACGTCCCTTGATTCTAATTCATAGCCGGTTTGATTAACCGACATCGCATAAATAGTGATGTGGATTATAAATTCTGAGATAAAACGCTTTTAGCTATAAGTTGGGACGTTACTAATGTTTGTTTAGCTTAAGTATCTGAATTATTGCTTGTTTATAATAAGATATTAGTTGAATGAACTATAAAATATAGGTTTGTGCTGATTTTTTTTTCTTTGAAATACAAGTCGTGGCGATAAACACAAGTGTGTGAACGTAATCGCGATGGGTTCTGGGTTCGATCCCCGTTTGAGGAAATGAAATATCTAATATTTTTATTTATTCGCTCTGGTGTAGAGCTACTCTGCTGTGTCGAGTTATTCACGCTGTATAAACCTAGCAGTGAAAACCAATAAATTTTCACTTTTCACATTTTTTCCTTTATTTGTATTGTAAGTTCTCATTCCTTCGTGCCAAGTTTCATTACTGTAGGTCTACGGATACCCTTCTATATGGATTTGATTAAACTGCAAATTTTATACAAAATGCAACGATCGATGTGAAAAGTTTTTGTTGGTTGATTTGAAATCGATTGTGTTGATTTAAACCATCATTTTTCTGTAATTTCTCTAAGCTTCTAGGGACCACGAAACCAAATATTTGATATAAATAGCAACTACATACCTCAACATGATCTCGAGTATAAAAATGTTAATCTATAAGGGTTTAGTTTTTTCCTCTAGATTTACCAAACCCTAACGATATCGTAGGTTGGTTTGTGAAGTCTTATTTGAAAAGGGTGATTAGTTTCGGTTTTGGAGTCCCCACATCGTGAATATTTCTTTCATAAGGTTCTCAGTTGAGCAGTGGAACTCAACGCGCGTTGTCTTACAACCACGGCGAAATGAAAAAGAATCATTGTTACGAATGAGAATATATAATTTTTTTAAAATATAAAGTATTTACAAGAACATTTCTATATCTTAACTTTTAATCTTTATTAGTTCGATGAACTGGCTTTTCAATGAAGTAATTGTAGTACAAATAATAACTTTAAACAAGGGCTTCAACACGACTTGACATATAAGCAGGTCGTTAAATACCACCTTAACTAGAAGTAGAGCATGTTATAATTAATAAAAAAACCATTAATGAAAGTTTGAAATGAAATGTGTAAAATATCTATTGTGTATAGATATTCTTATTTATTTTCGTTTTTTGTTCGCTTCTCTGTTAGATCATTACTTTTGACATAAATGAAGAAAGGGCAACTGGGACCGTTAATTATTATTTTAAGGGATATATATTTTTTAAAAATAGGAAGTTAAAAAATATATAGGTAATCAACCTTTTGTATATATTTAAAGTCAACGATACAATAACCGATCTCCGGTGAGTATCTAAATATCATAAATTATTTTTTTTTAGATTCACACTGTATCCCGCACATACAAGGATAGGCAGAGGGAACCCGGGAATCTAGTGTTAAACGACGACGACTTTAGATGTTGAGTAGCGAAACCCGCGCGGTTAAGAGAGCCAGGAAATTAAAATATTAAATATTTCATTCTCTCGAATGGGAATCGAACCCACGAACGTAGCGTTTACAGTTGCTCGCTTGCACCATGGAGGACTAAACAAGAGGCTGTTAATAACAGCATTCATGATCCTTAGCAAGAGTATAGAATTGGTGCTCTGACGTACCTATTTATACTTAAAATATACATACGTTTGTCTATGTATAAAGTAAATTAAATTTAAATTTGATTTTATATTCAAAATGTTTATATTTCCACTTCTTCGCTCTGATGTCGAACAAAGCGCAGCGTAGAGTTCCGCCACTCATCACGCAATACCTCGAAAAATTCGGCCGAAAGTGGAAAACGGAGTATCTTAACACTAGGTTCCCTGCCTCCCCTATTATACTCGTATGCGCAATACATCTAAGCTATATTTATTTTAAATAAAACTGTATCAAAAGTCAGGTGCTATTCTTAGTGTATCACAAATGAATCTAGTGTAGGAGCAGGTTGTCAGGTACAGCTTCCAAGTAGCGGTTAATTTGCGTTGACACGCACTTTACGCGGGCGTGTCCGTTCGATCAATCATCGTGGTAGACTAGGCATTTACTTAGAAGAGGTCTAAGCTATGAACTGAATACCGAATTCGCTTGTATTTACTAATAAATCTTATAATTGATTTGGCCAATATCATTTGATCAATAAATTTTATTAAATAATTAGAATTAGGCTGTATCCTGTGTATAGCAGAGAAAGCAGAAGAAATGGCGCATAGGACTGTAAAAACAACAGACATATGCATTCATTTTATGAAATGAACTACAAATATCAGTTTGTAGTGTTTTTTCCTTTATCTGTGTTATAAAACGTTGCTTCGTAAGTTTTTGATTTCCTTGCGAAATTTGTGGCTAAACGGCTGTATCTTATGATTGCGTGGGATTAGAAAATGATTTTTTAACAGCTCCAAGGAACAGTAGACCTGAGTATTTGATATAAATTTCACCTTGATACCTCCACGAGTTCCTGAGACGGATGGACGGACGGACAACAAAGTGATCCCATAATATATATATTTCTCCTTTCGAGGTACGGAACCCTAAATAGGGTAAGTAATGAGAATCTAGTGTTATTAAACCTAGTGTGTTGAATAATAATAAAATAATATTATTCTCTTATAACTTGTAACTATACAAGAAATCCTTAGAGCGGGCTAGTGTTGTTACTCTTATCGATGTATCGATAATAAATTAATTCGATATTGTAGTCGAGATGGAAATCGTGATGAATCACGCAATCAATTAAATATATAGTTTAATGGTAGACGTTACTTACGTCTATATCGAGTTTTAAGGGAAAGTGATGCAAAGCTATTAGTTATTTACCTGCTTTTATAGACATTTCACGCCATAGATTTATGAAATTATGAATGGGACGAACAACCATAATAAGCCAATCAAAATACATAAAAAAAGTATATTTCATATTTCATATTAAGGCCTCCTTGGTGCAATGTTGCCAGACGAAATAAATAAACATAGAAATAGGTGGAATATGGAGAACGGAAGTGTATTAACGGGAACGGAGCGTCTTAACAGTAGATTCCCAGGTTCTCTCTGCATTTCCTGCAGCTAAGCTAAAAAAAATGCTCAACACAATATCTCGAAAATCGAAACGGGTGATAGGGTGCTATTGCACTCCAAGATTCGTAGTGGGTATAACCATACCATCCTAGCAAACCCGAGGTTACATCAAAGTAAAAAAATAAAAAAAGAAACAACACTTTTAATTGTGTTTTATAGTGGTTACGCTATTGGCATTTACTATAATTATTTGGCAATATGTTGTAAGCTCATATTGTAATTAAAACTGAATAACAGATTGAAAAACTACAACCGGAGGCTGTCAGTTTGAAGCTACAGGCTGCTTTTAAATATAGGCAGGTGCAAATATGTATAATCATATGTACTTAGCAATTAGTATAAAACGCACAAAAGTAAATTATTTTATTCTTTACTTATTAATTGATTGGTTTTTAGGGTTCCGTGCCTTAAAAGAAACCTTTATAAGATCACTTTGTAGTCCCTATTAAATAATCTTGAACAGTGTAATAAGCTTTACTTGTTAGAATTTTTTTTACTGATATTTTAAATTTTGGTAGTGGCAAACTAAGAATACATTGCGGAATTTTATTATATAAATAAATGATAATAAATGGTCCGTGAACAATTTAAAATTTTAGCGCGGTGAGGCGGTGAGGCGTTGGACGTTACCATAGTTGATATTATCACAGTTTATAATGATTATACCCACAGAGTGGTTCCTGCCAGCAAAATGTTATAAAAGTGGTCCTTGGGCAAGAAAAGGTTGGGAACCCCTGCTCTGTCTGTATGTCTGTCCGTCGGTCACGGTAATTTATCTCAAGATCATATTAAGTTAAAATTAATATTAAATATCTATGTCTGCAGTCACTTGGAGCACAGAAAAAATTAGGCTTCTAAGTTAACGCAATTATAAGATACGAGTGATTCCATATCGTTTTTGCTTGTAAGAAATTCGGCGCGGAATAAAAACCTATAGGATACTGTTAGTGTCGTTCGCATAAACCTAAGTTTGTCAACTTTTACTAATCACATCCCCATTGACCTACAATTATGAAATTGGTACAGAACCTTTGGTGGGCGAGGCCAACTCGAACTTAGCTGGTTCTTTATAATAAAGAGTACTGTAATAATGAGATAATAATTGTTTGCTTAAGGTCGTAAGCTGACGAGTTTTTATTTTTGAAATCGGTTATAACTGTTAGAGTTTATATAAAGTACATATAATAGTATAGACATTATTTTGTATACTTGTCAATACTTATAAGTGAGTCATATTATATAACTACCCGCTTATACTATAATTGTCTAAGATTTCTTATGAACTGTTTCTAATTTGTATGACAGTCTAATCTGAGACGTAGGAGTGGACGAACGAATAAACCTTTGTACTAAATTATACTTTTATTCTGAGCCCTTACCCTGCTGTGTGCGGGATACAGCGTGAGGCTGATTTAATTTTAATAATTAATTTCTATTTTCTTCATCTACTTCATAACGTGCCTATGAAGCCATTAAACGGAAAAAGAAAATTAATACAGAAATATTAGATAAAAAGAAAATTATAACATAAATTAACTATTGAATGTAATTTAAGTTCATTCCTTATCTAGGCATAAGTAATTATATATATATAGTCATTAATCAGCCATTTGCTTGATAGTAGCATTACGTACACTTGCACCACGCCACTCTGCACAAATGAAGTTTCTTCAAAGTGAGGTACTTATTAAGAAAACACATAATTTTTTTTTAACTTAGCGGAATTTGAACCAAATTTTCCATCCAAGGAATCGTCCAACCTAAGGAAGCGCGGATTCAAATCTACTACGTTACGCTACGTTTCAATTTTTATATGTTTTCTTAAAAAGTATTTTTCTTTCCTAAGTGTTGAATAATAGAATAACACACACAAAAAATTGCTTTAAACTTTTCAGTATACAATTTACTAAAACGTCTCGACCTCTAGAACTATAATCAGTTAATTTCTAGAATATACTTCGTAGGCAGTGCTAAAACATATCTATATTTCGAGTTTGGGCAAGCAGGGATAGGATCTCGGATGGTAGAGGAGAGAGTTATTGTTTTAATTCAGTTTAAAGGACTCCCTTAAGCCTACGCTTGACTTGTCTCCCAGGAGTAACATGGGGAGATACAAATAAACATATATATAAACTATTAAAAAATCTATCACACTATTGAATTACCAATTATTATGAAGTCCTAAACCCCCTAAACCTACCATAAGCATCAAGATATCGTCAGCTTCTACGTACATTCCACAAAAAAAAATATATTGAAGTTTGAGAAATTACATATTCTTTCTAGCTACCCAAGACCGACCTTTCCTAAAGGTGCAAATATAGTAAAATATGCGCGATACAAATTCGTTAAAACGTCCAGCTGTATTTTTTATTATATTTAAGCAGTCCATATATTTACAATCCTTATACAAACTTATTTAAAATGTTCAAATAGCACAAGCCACTATAATATATCAAAGTTTCTTATTTATTGCATTTCAAGAACAAATTGTGACTCGTGTTATTGGTAAATGATATTTTTACGTTTAATGATGACAAAATACGGAGAATTGTAGTTATTTAGCAGAATGTCAAGCGATCGCTAAAGTGCAATAAGGGTGTGGTCACCTAGGCGCGATATCAGATATTAATAATGAATTACTTCGATTAGAGTGCCAATGACAAAATATGATATTTATCTTTTCAAATGTATGGCGTTATTTGTATAGAACGATATTATTTTATTAAAGTTGTAGTGTTTTCGCAAGTATTGTAAAGTATTTCAATAAAAATGTTTGAGAAATTAGTAGCAACACTCTTCGCTTGAGATAAAATGATGTTTTAATATAGGATAATTGACGTGTCTGTCAAACTCATGTTATAATATGAAAAGTATTTTCAGAACAATTGTAGACTGCTGCAAAATAAATATAATAAATGCAAAAAAAATTCAAGACCCAATATAATAATCGAAAATGGTTTTTTTTTTAAATAAAGTCTCTAAAGGCTGCTGGAGAGCAGCAGTATACATTGCAGCTTTTGACTCTAGACGCGGCGGCTGTTGGTTATTTTCATTTCCTCGTTCTATCTATCAATCAACAAGCAATCAAGGTCTTCAAAATGGTATGAAAACTGGGGAACGGAATATATTAACACTAAGTTCCCTTTGCCTACCCTGTTGTTTACGACAGGTTGAAACTGAAAAAAAACAAAGGGCATTTAAAAATACAGTTGTAATTTTCTTTTTCTTAACTCATTATATGTATGCACCTTAACGCTCAAGTAAGCGATTTATTTCCTTCAAGATAGTATCTTCCGTTTAGATTGTATCAAATAATTTTGCTGGAAAGTGTCAGAAAGAAATAGGCGTTGTAATTTTATTTATCCATTTGCTTAATTACAGTATTAAAATTATGGACAATGTTCTATTAAATTTCATAGTAAATAAAGTAAGAAACATACAGCTCACCCTGTTAACTCTTGTGCACAATAAAAACTACAAAATGGCAGAATAACAACGTAACGGGCGTGTTTAAGAATCCTTCAATAAAAAAAATCTATTAGTTCTTTTAGCTTTACGCTGTATGCTACCTGAGGGAACGTAGTGTTAAGACACTTCGTTCCCCACATTCAAGATATTGCGTGTTGAGTGTCAGGACTCAACACCGCAATTTGTTTTGTTACCAGAGCAAGGAAATGAAAATAATTCATCCGACCGACAAGTGGAAATTTCATTACATTGAGATAATTTTTTAAGATGGTGAGATATACAAGTTATTTTAAATTGAAATTGATGCATACATAAACCTGTGAGCATTTTCGAAAATTTAGTTCTATTTTGTATGATTTTCTGATCGTTATGGACGAATGTTCCGTACCTTTAATTAACTTCATTGTTACTTAAACTAGGCTTAGAAGTAATAATTAATAAATAATCAGAAGGATTGACATAAGCGAATTTCGGTCATTCAAATTCAAATTCAAAATATTCTTTATTCAAATAAACTTATAATAAACACTTTTGAATCGTCGAATGAACATATGAACAAAAAGCTACCACCGGTTCGGAAGGCAGTTCTGCTGAAAAGAGCCGGCAAGTAGCTTCATACGAAGAAATATTAAAGGCAGCGTATTCAATTTAAAAGATATCGCAAAAGTCTAGGGTGGGTAAGAAACGACATTTACGTTATTAAGGTCCAATCAATCTTTTCCTTTTAATTTCTGCATCTTTGAAAAGGTAGCCGAAGCGTCGTCCAAATTCATGTATTAACACCAGGTTTTCTTCACCAACCCTTTAAGAAAAGAAGTTCGAAAACAATCCATACCTATATTATAAATTCGAAAGTAACTCTGTCTGTCTGTCTGTCTGTCTTTTACGCAATCAGGGCCAAACCGCTAATTTAATTGTGATAAAATACTCATATAGAGATACTTGAGGGTCTCGGGATGAACATAGGACACTTTTTTTCTCATATTTGTAATATTATCGATATATAAAAATATATTAAAATACTTATTAATTTGCCATGTCATATTATTCTGCCATGTCAATAATAACCGTCGCTAAGCGACCTTTGCTAAGCAACGATTTGCAAAGTTTGTTGTTAGAAAACGTCACCCAAAATGAGCTTGCTTCACGCATCTCTCTATTGACAACTGAAAATAATTTCATAAATATATTTAATAAATATTCCTATAGTACGAGCGGGGGTAGCCACTAGTATCGAAATAAACACAACCCTACATGAACCCACAGTTTTAAACATTTCAAAGTTAAAATTACATTGTAGGAGAGAACTCTATTATCTACTTGTCAAACGGAACCTTACAGGCTGCAATCGTGTCAGGATAAAGTAAATAAATAATAACTTCTAATGTTTAAACATATAGAAGTCGTGAGTTGAGTTAGCTCTAGCCTTTCATAGCTTTATTGGTGCTGGTCGGGAGCCGCATGGCGGAGTTACGATCGCTTATGTGTAAATGAGATACGATTTTGTAACTATTCTTATGTGGATATAGATGTAACCATATGAGGCCACATAGCGACGGTTGCAAGTTCGATTCCCACTCCCACTTGGGGAATGAAGACAAGCGTTGAGGTTCGCAGTTCAACACGAAATATCTCGAAAGTTGGGCTAAGGGTAAGAAAGTTGGGAAGTATCCCAGTCATAACACTAGGTTCCCTCTGCCTGTAAAGCTATATGCGGGATACCGCGTACAGCCTATATGCTGAGTGGATATAAGTAGATATATAGGTTCAGAGCCTTCATAGTATAACTAACGGCAATTACATTTTGTTTATAATTTATAAAACCTCTATGGAACTTAAAAATATTTGATTTCTTCTATTCTGATTCTTTACTATTTGACCAGTTGGTTAATATCAACAAAGTATTTTATTAGCTTCCCGCTGTATCCCACCTATAGCAGAGTAGAATTCCCAGGGAATGAAATATTTAATATTCTTTCGTTCTGGGCACAAAGCGCGGCTTTGTTCCGCCACTCAACACGTAATGGCTCACGAATTCGGCGGAAAGTGTGGAACGGAAGTGTTTAAATGAGAACGGAGTGGGTCGGACATTAGGTTCCCAGGTTCCCTCTGCCTACCCTGCCATGTGCGGGATACAGCGTGAAGCAAAAAAACACAGGCTACATTAAAATTGACTACTGCATCGTAAATAGCTTTTGAAGAGACTGCAATATATCTCGCAAGGTGTTGAGAGAGATTGTGGTCTGGAGTCACATTACTAAGAACGCCCCAAGATACATTAAGGATAGCGTGTTAAGTTATAAAATTTAATGTACTCATAATTTCATAGTAACAAGGAGAACGATAAAAATGCGTGAAAATTGACTAAGTTAAGGACTTCGTGGTAGGGTTGCCGTATTAATTATTTTTAACACTGGCAAACCTAAATAATTAAATTAAAAAATTAATATTGAACTGAATGTGAATGTTCAAATGCTCGAATTCTATGTAGGTTTGATTCTCACATGGGGGAATTAATTATTTTTATGTCCCCGCTCTGGTAACAAGACAGTGCGTGGCGTTGAGTACCGCCGGTCAACACGCAGCCTTGAAAATTGAGCTACGTGCGGGTAACGGACTGCTTTAATGTTAGGTTCTCTTCTTGGAAACATCTTCTACCAGCTCTTCTGCAGCCAGTCCGCCTTTTCTGCCCCTGCTATGTATATTTTGAACTTATGCCTTTAATTGTGCTATTATTATAATTTTAAAAAGCAATAGTGCTTATGGATGTAGGTACGGCAGGTGAATGGATTCGGATCGCACATGATAGTTGTTAACTGACAATTATCGTTGAGGGAATTATAGTAAACAAAGAGGCCAGTCGTGCGTCAGGAGTACAAGCAAACAGGTTGTCAGTTCGAATTCCACTTGAGGAAATTAAATATTAAATAATTTTATTTCCTTCCTCTGGTGTTTAGGCAAATCTCCTGGCAAAAGTAATGGTTCCGACACTCAACACGCAATATCTACAGAATTTAGTGGAAAACGGCTCGAAGAAAAAGGAAATATCGAACCCATGCCACAACTGCCTTCTACATGTACCTACTTATTTATTTTATAGCAATATTAAACCGTTTGTATTTCCAATGTACTTACACATAAACATGACGCGTAATAAGGGCGCTCGTGATACCGGCCGGACCACCGGGGTGCTTGTGATATACTCTTGGCGTATGGAGATTGCATACTGACTGTACTATTATATTTTTTATCTGTGTGTAATATTTAAAACGCGATAGTTGTGGGTTCAACTTCCACTCGAGGAATGATTATATAGAACTATAATTATAGCATATAAATATTTTTATATTATAGTTAGTATATATGTGTATGTTCACATGCTTTAAACTGTACCTCGCACATATGGTACTTGCCGGCGTTTTCTAATGGCACAGTACGTCACAAAATTAAATATCATCCTTATCATTTCGGCATTTCCTAATGCGGTTTTGGAGGAATTTCCTTTTACACGCCGCGGCAGTGTTTCCAGGTCCATATGACATGGATACCTTCAAAAAGCGCGTCTATCTTCAACTTAAAGGCAGGCAACGCACCTGTAGCTCCTGATCACTTACCATTAGGTGACCCATACATTTGTTTTCCTTGTCTTTTTCGTAAAATAACTATTTTAATTTCTCCGAGTTCCTCCACTCAACACGTAAAGTTTCAAATTTATTCGAAAAATAGAGAAAGGAAGGTCTTAGATTAAGATTAGCTAAAAAAAATTAAGTATTCAAAAAATATTATACAGTCAATATGTATAATACCTTTGTGCAGTCCTAATAATCAAATTTATTTCACGATAACAGTACCATAGTTATATTTTTCGTTTTGTACATAAAATGGTGGTTTAAATGATTTGCTGTCCACGGCTGTTCCATGTTAGTATAGAATCTGAAATTTATATAAGCTCAATTTATTGTGACAAGGAGCAGCAAGTACATCAGTGTATAATAATAAGTCAGCTTCACGCTGTATCCCGCACACAGCAGGGTAGGCAGAGGGAACCTAGTGTTAAGACACTCCGTTCCTCATTTTCCGCCGAATTCTGGGCGCAGTGAGTGGTGGAAATTAACGTCACACCGTTTGTCTCGACACCAGAGCGAAGAAATGAAAATATAAATATTTAATTTCCTCGAGTGGTAATGAAA
>JAKRZM010000433.1:24387-36554 GCA_036379175.1 Heliconius cydno galanthus | reverse complement strand
TTTATGCCATTCTTTCATCACACATTCGTTCGACGTGTCCAAACCAGCTGAGCATGTTCTTCTTCATTCTCACTGTAACATCCTCGCTAGTACCTGCCATTCTGTGTCTCTTAATTGCGGATTCGATCAGCTAAGCTGACTCCACATATCTTACAGAGAGATAGCATCTCCACAACATTTATCTTTCTTTCATTTGTTTTCTCTTAATATATTATTTATATATTTCGTACCCATATTTCGTAGATTAAATCAGTAAACACGCAAAATGACTGAGAGACATTTCATTGTATAAAACTGATACTTAACTACTTATAATCCTCATTGACCTCTTTTCATTACTTTTTTTTTAGCATCCAGTTTCTAGGAGGGTAGACAGAGGGAACCTGGGAGCCTAGTATTCTCTCTATTCCCATAAATACACTTCCTTTCGTTACCATAATTAGTCTTATTACATCTCAGGGATTACATTAGTAGACGAACGCAGGTTACCGACATAGCTCTCAAAATCTGCAAGCTAAAGTGACAATGGGCAGGCCATATTGTCAGGAGGACCGACAACCGATGGGGAAGAAAGGTCCTCGAATGGCGACCACGTCTCGGCAAAAGGAGTACAGGCCGCCCTCCAACCAGGTGGATCGACGACCTTAAGAAGACAGCGGGAAACCGCTGGATTTAAAGGGCGCAGGACCGGACGGGGTGGCGAGCATTGGGGGAGGCCTATGTCCAGCAGTGGACCTTAAAAGGCTGATGGATGGATGGACATCTCAGGGAACTTTAACTGATAACTCATGTTATCTAAAACATCAATTAATCATGTACAATTTTCTTATATTAGATTATTAGTTAGGATCCAGCTAATCTAGGTTAGCACAAGGCGACTGCAAGGTTCAACTTAAACTACACACAATAGCTAGCCTTGTGCAATCACGTCATTTCAAGTTCCGTTTGAAATCATTTAATGCATTTACTTTTGGTTTTTTTTAATTTTCTTGTAACCTTAAAAAGAAAATAAACCCTAATACTAAATTTGTTACCATTTATTTTGCTAAATAAGTTGCCTATTCTAAGACCCGCATTTGTAAATCGCTCTCATGTATGAGATCAACCTTGAGATGCCGTTTTCACTTATATATATTATTTATGAATGAAATTGGCGAAAAACTTGAGAGCGGTTTATAAATACGGGCCGAGGTTCCTTTAATGATTTCTCTTAAATAGTCTTTTTTGCGTTAAATAATTAAATTAAATTTGTACATGGATATCTATAAATATTTTTAATAATACAAAAAATATTAAATTTTATAATTTATAATTGCAATCATCGCGTGCAAATAGTGATTGTTATTTAAAAATCACAACAACTGCATAGCTAATTAATTCAATAAATTTCTATAATTCAATATCATAAATAAAAGGTAAAGGCCAGTTAATGCGTCGGTTGTGAGTTCGATTCTTGCTATACGAGATTTAAAAACACAAAAATGTATGTCTAATACGAATTGATATGTTTAGAAATATTTTTAATTCGAATAGATTTTTGCAAGCATTCTTCAGACAAATGATGTTTAAAACTAAAATCGCTAAAATAAATAAATAATTCTTTGAAAGAAAACCATGTGTTTTCCCATCGAACCCACTATACAGATAAAAACCACTCCCAGAAATCCCGTCTAAGAGAAACATAATGAAAATAAGTAAAATAGCAAAAAGTTACGAAAATAAGATGTTTTCGACTACTATTACCTGATAGCTCAAAAGTAAACATAGATTTTTTTTCATTCATTATAACGAATATTGTTCTAAATGAATGACTTTATTCTGCTAACACATTTATATGAACGAACGTATTTTTGTAAATATCACAAGTTTATTTGTATAATTAATGGCGCTATACAATATAATTATTAGTCGCTAAGTACGAGTATATTTGCCTGATTCGTCGTTATCACCTTTAGTTTTAATAAAAAAAATTAAATACAAGCTTTGATCATTTATTAATGTTCTATGTATTGTTTTTCATGGAATTTCTAACAATAATAAATTAAATAAATTTAAATAAAAATAAAATACATTGACTCAAATTAGGGCGGAAAGCGGATAATAGAGTCTCTTTGCACTACGTATTACTTTTTTTAACTTAGCTAACGCTGTAGCTCTCACATAGAAGGGTACAGGGAACGTGGGAACCTAGTGTTGAGACTCGGTTCCCAATTAAAACATCTGTTGCCCCCAACCAAGAAAAGTGGTTAGTTTCAAACCTATTCTCTACGAAAAAGATACAGAAAATATAAAAATAAATAAAATATTATTTGTAAACCTTAATTTATACGTATAATATTAAATCATTAAAAATGCTAGTCACGAGGCGAACTGTCAAATAACCTTAGTCCACTTCACATGTGGGAGATCATTGTGAAAGGCTCCCTTGGCACTGATCGGCAGGTTCTAGTAATTTCTTAATATACAATATGTCACAGTTTATCTCAAACGTGTTGTAATTCTGTGTGGAACGTAAATCCTCCCTCCCCTTTCCCCCTTTCCCGTTCTCATATAAATTTCGAGAAATCCTTAGAGCTTCTCTATATTTTCCTAGGAACCTACATACCAAATTTCAGTTTCGGCTCTGCGTTGTCTCTCTGTTAGTAACAGAAGGTATTTATATTTAATAGATATCATTCATAGAGCCAAAAACAAATAAAAAAACATTAATTATTAATTTTATTTGAATTATGTTTATAGAATGCTGATATTAATTTAGTAATTCATGTTTTTATGAATATAAACCCATTCTTTACCAGAGCAAAGAAATGGAAATATGAAATAATTAATTTCCTCGATTGGGAACCGAACCCACAACCTGTCGCGTATTGTTAAAATATTCCAAATCCAGTAAATTCCATCAGTCCATGCGTCAAATGATATGATAGGAAGTGTCAGAAGCACTCAGTGTACGTAACAATTACCATCACCAGCATGAAGTAACCTAATCTGATAAGCACAGCTAATTGTTCTCCGTTGTGACGAAAGTGCTTCTAGATAATGTACTGTCATGTCATAATAGTGAAGGTACCACTACCACCATATTTGATAACTTTGATTGATGTCATGTTAAAATGTATTTTATCTTTACATCTGATGTCCATTTACGATTGATTTTCTTCTGTGGTATTATTTTTTGTACATATTCTCGTATTTAGCAGGGTCTGCAGAAGGAAACTAGGAACCAAATGTTGTCACCCTGTTCACATTAAGATATTTCTGTATCCCACTTCCTCACTTTCCGTCGAATTCTGAAGATATTACGTGTCGAGTGGCGGCGTTCAATGTTTTCTTACCAGACCGAGCGATAAATGGGCAGAAAATGGGTAATGGAGTGGAAAAATGGGAAATGGTAACACTAGGTTCCCTCTGTCTACCCTATATGAATATAACATAAAACGTTAAACATTTTAGAAAAAATATAAGCATAATATAATGTAATTAATCCATTTCTAAACTTTTAAAAGTCGATCGTTTTAACATAATACTTGCAATAAAGTGACGTAAGGATATCATTCGTTTAAAGTGAGCGGCGTGGAACGAGGCTGTGGACGAGAAAAATTTCCACGATCACGAATATTCTGTGCAATATTAATAGAACCATTCAAGTTATTTCAGATAATTTAAGATTAAAATTTTAAATTTCTTAATATCTTTGATATCTTAATCAAAGTTGACTATTAAAAAATTATTCTTGTTCCTGGTTCCAATTGAAGGTTCCCTCTGCCTACCCTGCTGTGTGCGGGATACAGCGTGAAGCTAAAACAAAAACTTAAAGAATTGGGCATGCGTGGGTAGCTGAGTGTCTGAAATCTTAACACTAGATTCCCTTTGTGTCCCTGGTATATGCTATTTACTGATTCAAGCTGATATAATAAAAAGGTTTAAGATGGTTTAGGATAGAAAGGTTTTTTTTATGTAAAAAGATAATTATAACATCCTTCTAGTTTTAAACAGTATTCAATAATTTTAGCGAGAACTTCCTCTTTTTTTAAGCTATAAGGTAAAATTCTTGATTCGGAAAATCTTATTATCATGTTATAATTCCGAAGGTAAAATTTATTTATAGATCACATTTAAATACTAAATATTAGATTTCGAGTTAAAGTACAAAATCAAATAACATTTATTGCATCATTTTAACAAAATACGACGCACGTGTAGTGTGATGATTTAGACGGATGTTGATCGGAAGGCTATCGAGTGTTAATCTAATAAATATGTGCTAATATCATGTTTTTTACTTGCTTAGAAACACAAATATTACTATTTTTTCTTAATAAAACACGTATATTAAAATTTGCGCAGCGAAAAACCCGCACTTGCTGCGTCTATGGAAGGTTTTTTTAAAGAAATACAGTTTTCACAGGATCACAGGGGCACCTGTGATTTTCTATTTTTACATCGCGACACGAATTGAAATCTCGTTACGTTTCCATTCATTAGATACTTTCACACTTATCTGGGCAGAGAATTATCTATTTTTATAATCTGTTTAAAAATAAAGAAATACCTAATCTATTAAGCCAAAATACAGCAACAAGTACAGTAGGGCTCATATTTACAAATCGCTCTCAAATCTGAGATCATTTTTGAGATGCCGTTTTCATTCATAGATATGTTTTTTATTTAGACTTGAGAGCGATTTATACAAAAGGGCCCAGGCTAACCAGGCCGGAACCAAAACCCAATTCAAATTAGAACCCACAACCAATGTAAAATAGTGTACGTGTCGTCTAACCTACGCTACGATGACGTTAGTCTATCGATTGCATAGCAAATATTGAATATTGATTATAATAAATCGATATTTGCTATAAGATGACATAATCTATGCATATAAAACTCTTCCGTTACTAAGTGACTGACAGACAGCACACAGACTAAAATTAGCACTTATTATTAGCACAAAAATTACCATGAGATAAGAGAAAAATAGGATTTTCAACTTCCGATTTGCTGGTCGATAACTATTACCGTACCATGATACCCTCTTGACGGCTCTTTGAACCGGGAAATGGTGCCAGAACGAGTGTCCTCTGTCCGTGGTTTCTAGCGGCAGCAGTTAATACTGCTGCGTCTTTGGGGGTTGGCCTTGGAGCCAAGGGAATCGGGGAAAAACTGTGAAAGATTTCTTGGGGGGGGGAGGTAAGTGAGTGACAGGATGAGCTAGAATGCCTCCTGGGCGGTCAACCCAGTCGGGTGAGACTCACGGTTCCTCATGCGAGGCCCAGCTAGACGACCAGCGACCGAGGGGGCAGCTCAGAAGTCGGAATATAGCGCTCGGTGTCACAGGCGGATAACTTATTTAGTATTATATGTATTTAGTATTTTGTGTCCGTTTGATAGACGGCCGAGCTCCACAAAATGCTGACAAGGGAGAGATCGGGTGAACATCGCCGGTGGGAAAGGAATTTCCTTTTTTTCCCACACTTATTATTCCATCGTGGATTAATTAAGTCGTAGGTTAATTTAGATTTAAATAGATTACTGTTTCTTTAACATTGAAAGCAATAGTCTTAGATATAGTTTAGTTTTAGATTTAATTTGTACTTTCATTTAAAAATTATATAAAATAACTTTATATATAAAAATATATAAAGTGTATTTCGTTAACCCTCCAAATGCAGTCCTCGTAACTACTTAATAAATATTTTGAAAATCGATTCCCACTCGAAGAAATGAAATATTTAATATTTTGCTTTCCTCACTCTGGTAACAAAACAGCCCTAACTAAATATTAAAAAAATATATATTTAAGCAAATCTCAAAATGTATGGTATGGTAATTGGTTTTTACCAAATATAGTAAGTAGCTACTAGATAAAATTAAGCAATCAACAATATACTTATCAAATGATGATATAATATTAAGATTTCAAACACAAAAAAACAACTGACAGCTTAGAAATCTCGAATTTAACATACATTTGCAGAAAGATCTTGTTTCTGCTGTTTGAACTACCGGTTAACTAACCGGTTTGGTTTCCCTGACAGGTTATAGTGCTGGCGGCTAAAAATAGCCTCGCAACGTCACATGGCGGACCACCGCGATCAAAATGTCGGAAATACCTAGGTAAATACTCTAGATTATATATTATCCAGTACATTATCATATAACACTTTAAATTTAAAATCAAATAATTCAAATATAATCACGCTGTATCCCGCACAAAACAGAGTAGGCAGAGGGAACCGTGCTAACACACTCCGTTCCCCACTTTCTGTGGATGCACTTTTTTGTGGGTGTGGCTTTAAATTTAAATGACAGAATAATTTCATGTCGATTTTGATTGACGTAATTCTCAAATGGAGTTATATAGATAATCGATCAAGCCAATCTTCGCATGTCGTAACAGCTTCGATTCCCACTCAGGAGAATAATTTTCATATTTTTGCTCTGCTTACAATACAATCTTTGGCTTTAACTTGGACCATTCTAAGACACGTATCATCCATTAATTAGGTTGTGCGTTGGAAACTGGGCGTTATTACTCCAGGTTCCTCTGCTTCCGTCGAGGTTATGGAAGAATCCTTGACTCCCGTAGTTCCGGCCTGTGGCGGTCGAGGAGGAGCACCGTCACCGGTTTTAGTGGGTAGTTTGGACGGCTCACATCTGCCATTCCTGTATCCTTAGGGGGTTTCCTAACTATAAAAAAGGTGCCTATGCTTACCATACTTTACGCGTGCAACTAACAGCGTTAAACTGTATAAAATATTAAAAATAATGATATATAAGCATTATTACGTAGTGTACAAAGAAAGATGCAATTAGTGTGATAACATGAGATAATAATGGAAAATTATAGTTCATAGTCACGAACGTGTACTGCGCTCTAACCTGATCTACGCACAGCCAGTTGAACTTGTTTACTAGAAAAACAATATAAGATTAAAAGGAACTGTTGATACTACTAGAGTATAAACTATTATAATATTTCAAAAGGCAAAGTAATTTAACCCCCGACGCAAAAGAAAGGATGTCTCTGTCTCTGTCTGTGGCACTGTAGCTCTAAAATTAATGAGCCGATTTTAGTGCTGTTTTTTTTAATCGATAGTTTTGTTCATTGCGGTCGATTGAAATTAAGTTTTATGAAAATTGCATTAGTAATTTAAGAGCTACAAGCACTTTGCCAAAATGGTAGTGCTATTTTAGTCGGGTTTTATAATATTTTTTTTATTCTATAAGCACGATGTTAAAGCATTATTGCGATACCTCGGTGAATGGTCTATACATATACAATTAGTTCCTAAGCTCAGCACTTTCAACGAAACACAAACTAAATTAATACTTATCATTCGTATTAATGACAGTTAATAATTAATTTACATTAAAACATACGGCTATTTTTTTTAATATAGATTTAATATCGTCGATTTAAGTTTGAGTTCAGTCAATCAACACGCAGTGCCTACAAAAACTTGGAGGAAAATGGGGAACATAGTATCTTAACACTAGCTGCCTACCCTGGTGATTACGGGATAGAGCGTGAAGCTGATTATTAACAATAAAATAAGTGGCTATTTCAAATATAGATTTAATATTATAAGTATTTAAACTAATATTCCTATAATAACTGCCTGCAGGAAACCGAGAACGTGTTTGTAATACAACCGGTTGATTATGCTTGACATTTGTATAAGTTATTTATATATCAATGCAGATATTTGCCAAGAATTTTAATATTATTCTAATTACGCAGCCATTGTTGTTTTCTAATACTCTGACTACACTTATAACGTACTTGTTCGATGATTTTTATTATATTTCTTTTAGTTTCATGAAGTTAGTTTCAATTAATATCTTTTAATTAAGTTTGGTATTTTTTTTTTGTAGCCATTGTGTAGGAATGTAATATTTAGTATTTTCGTTTTTTTGCTTTGGTAACGAGACGAGAGGTTCTCAGGATCCATCTCCCACTCTGCTATTTGCGGGATACAGCGTGAAGTTAAAAGAAAAAAAAAGAGAATTGACATGATCACCATTCTAATATAAGTACTTGAACATGGCTACTAAAGCCTTAAAAACAATATCATAGTACAATAATTGAGTAATTGTCATCAAGCAGCGCACTATCCGTGACTGACTGACACACCCACTCTTACAAGGTGAACTATACTATTATATTATAGAGGTAGTATAGGTACTACCTCTATATGAAATATGATTTGCTTAACAAACACTTTAATCATATATGAAGGCTCGAAAGATTACTTAGTACAATAATTACTTAGTACAATAATACGTGTTCAATTTACAATCACGTTTTAGGATTTCGTACTTCAAAATAAAAAACGGAACATTTTTATATGTTGGGTGACGGAACTCAACGTCAAGTTTTGTTTCGTATCAGAGTGAGGCAATGAAAACATTAAATATTTCATTTCCTCAAGTGGGAGTCGAACACAAACTGTCGCGACTATAGTCGCACGCGCCACATGCCCTTGCGCCAGGATTGGCTTTCTTTCTCTCCTTCATCTTTCCTTAATAAATGTTTTTGATTTCAAATATTTCGAAATAATATGTAATTTAATTAAATTTATTTCCATTAGAACTAACTAATCATTTTAATATACAAATTAATTTGCATTAATGCAAAAGAAAAAAAGCCAAAGAAAAAAAAAATATTGAATTTTACTTTTACAAATATTTACTAATATTATAACTTAGTGACGTCATAAACATAAACGTTTCTTCAACCCAATTAGATAAAGGCCCTGCTTGCCAAATAAACATAGAGATAAGCAAAATTAATTAAAATTTCATAATTTTTAAAGTCGTTTTATAACTTGCGTTACGCCACTAACATTTTAGTGTCATATGCTTCGCGACAAAGATTATATATTTAAAAATACTAGTGATATGGACGCGACTTGGCCCGCTTAAACTTTTATATCACAGTCAAATTATATAAAATTTTTACATAAATTATAATATATATTATTCTGATACAAATACAAAAATTAATGCTACATTTAGATATATAAATGTTGTACCTATATATAAAATCATTAGTCATCATCATCATCATCATCATCAGCCTGTCCTAGTCCACTGCTGGACATAGGCCTCTCCAATGGCACGCCACTGAGCTCGATCTTCAGCTCTTCGCGTTAGTATTAAAACATAATTATTAACATATGCAATGTTGTGGTTTTATATAATATTTAAAATAAGTTCTTTGTGGCCGTTAGGGAAACAAAAAAAACGAGAAATACGTTGTCTCTTGTATTTTAACTTTTTAACAATCTCTTTTGTTAGCATATACATTTTGTTGCCTAAAAGACAAATATATAAGTAGTATAAAGATGAAAAAAACATTTAAATGTTCTTTTTCTTAATTTTGTCCGAACAATCTATAGTTATAATTAATCTATAGTAATTAAATTATAGTTTTTTAGCGTTATATCGACTTACACAGTAAGAAAATATAGGTAAATGTTTATAAATAAAGGCCCAAAATTATGCATATTTATATTTAGACAGACAGTTTTCAGTCTGACAAGTCCTACAACGCCAGTATAAACAAGAAAACAAGATGGATTCTTACAACATTATATAGATAGATGATATAGAGCCAGACATAAGAGTCAACTTGGTGTTGAGTCAACAATCATAACTGGTTTGTGGAAGCACGTAATATGCCTACCCACTATACGGTCAATATACGAATAACCGACCATTTTGTGAAGAGCAGAATTGTCGTTCCAATATCATAGATTGTTCTAGCATCTTCAATTTGGCCGTGAAAAAATTGGTGCCTTTTGAACGGCATGTGATCATATCTCCGCCTTTACATAAATTACAACTTTAATATGCAAATTTGATTTTTGCGATTTCACAACGACATTCTGTTGAGGAATGTGACAGAATTGATTTTTTTTAAAGAGTAGTAGAGTTGTAGTTGGGACGAAACGATCGCTTTTTAGCATGGTTGTCTGCCTAGAGAGAGATAGAGATGTATATCTAGAGATATTTTCTGGAGGGCTTGGACTTAGTCTTGAACAGATAAGTTCGTGTAAATTACTTTAAAAATTTTCGGGGCTATTATTGTATTATTAGTGAAATTTTTGGGGTGAGCACTAGATTATTCTTAGGTGAGCACAGACCATGACTCATGGTGCCTATAGTTCTTTAATAATAGTACCCATTCATTTAGAGAGATTTTCTAATAGAATCTATTCACTCATTTGATTAGATAAAACGTGAAGTTGATAAAACCCGGTGATGAGTGCCCACTCAATGGTGGCATTCAACGCGCTATGTCACGGAAGTTGTTCGGAAGATGAGGAGGGTCTTATCACTAGGCTCCCTGTGTTTACCCTGCTACGCGGAGAAAAACAGTCAAGCAAGTAAATATAAGCTAGTTTAGTTTATTTTTACTAAAACTAAACTAAACTAACTTGACGCTGTATCCCTAGCGAGGTACTCAGAGAGAACGGAGCGCCTAGCGCGACGGTCCGAGGGTCCTCATTTTTTTTACGAGACCTTCCTCCCGTATCTTTGATACCTAAGTTGACCTTCGAAAACAGTCGAATCTCCTCTCTCCTCCTATTAGTTTTCATTTAAATTACGTAAAACTATTCGTCACATTTGAATTCATTTTTTTGTTGCTTTATTACGTCCCTAGGAATAGGACCAAGTAAATATAAGCATTTTTCACTTTAACATTTAAGAAACAAAAATAATATTAAAATTTAAAACAATAATTCTTGTCAATTTCTTAATTATAAAGAAAAACCAGTAGATATTGTCCATTAAAAATAAATAAAATGATGCCACTTGCAATTTTACGAGTGTGAATTATTGATTTTTAACACAGCCGTTTGTTTAGTTAACACAATGGTATTAAATATACCTCCGTGGGAGGTTCACAATATATTATTAGCATATTGATTTACATGTCATGTCATGTCATTGTTAGCATATTGATTTACATGTCATGGGGGATATTATGTCATGCTATATGAAAATTATTTTAATTAGTTTATTATTAAACACGTATTTTCACGCTTTTTTTATTTCTCGCTTAGGGGTAACCTAATCGGACAATAAAACACTCTTGTCCATTTTCTCATCAAAATCATCATTCCCCCGATTGGAATTAAGTTTAAGGATTCGATGTTACTATCCAACAACGGAAAAGAGAGGGTTATGTTTTTGTATGCATGTATGTCCATTCCTTTGTTCTCTTGTAACTGTCAAATCAGAATCGATTTTGATAAATGATACGTCGTTGGATTTGCTTTTGCTTATGCTGTCAGGTTTTTTGTTTTGTTTCTCATTTATTCATTTCAATCGTATTTACAGCCAGACGCTATCCTATTGCGACACTATAACCTCAGAAATAAAATACTTAAGGATATTTAATATGACTAACAAAAATAAATGACGCCATGATGACGTATTTAGTGCGTGTAATTAAGTAAGATGGTATTCACCAAAACCTCAAAATTGCTTTAGGGAGAATAATTACATTTATTATACCAGTACTTCCCCGATTTCAATAGATAAAATATGCAGAATTTCTTCATCTATCACTTCACCAGAAGAACTATAATAATATATTGTTTTTTTAGATTTATATTTGAACTACTGGTTCGAATTGAAGAATTATTTTTGTGTGTGAAAGACCATTAACCGATGAAGGTTATACTATAAGTATTTTATATTACGTCATCATCATGAGAAAAATGCGGTCAGATTCTTAGTTCTTATCATTGGACTGGAGGAGGGTGATAAAAAATAGCAATTAATTGCATCTGCTGATATTGTACGTAAGTAATTAGCAAAAAACCATTAAAGGTACGGTGCGAACAACTCATCATATTTAATTTCGCTAATATTAAATTTCCTCGATTGGGGATCGAACCCGTAACCGTCGCGTTACAGTCACACCCTTGTGCAGCTGCGCCACGACGACCTCATGAATCAAACTGAAGATAAATATTAGTAAGAGATAGATAATACAGAATAAGCAAAAAAAAAGTCAGAGAAACCGATTCATTCATATACTTTCACCTATTCGATATGTCATGCTTGACACGGTTACTGTTCTGGTGGTACTCGTCCGGAGCTGGTACGGCCGTGACGTAGCATTTAAAAGCAAATGCTTTTAAAAAAAAATT
>JAKRZM010000432.1:198981-212042 GCA_036379175.1 Heliconius cydno galanthus | reverse complement strand
CCAGTAGTTAAAGCGGGCGAAGCCGCAAGAGGGTCGCTATTATATAGATAATATGCATTCGAATCCTGGTATGTTCAAATTTTTAATATGAATGGTGAATTTAATAAGAAAACTACTTTTTTTAGGGGTTACGGAGTGTCCTAATACTAGATTCCCATTTTCCCTATTCTGCCTATGATCAGCATTTACAAAAAAATAGAAGACATAAAATTGCTTTTACCTGTGGCTTCTCCCGTGTATTTGAACATAAATAAATAAAGATTGTTATGATACATGGCACATTCTAAGTGCCTCAGATAAATGCTACCGAAGCTGCAGTGCGTTAAATTGAAACGCTACCAACCTAATAAAATATAACCCTGTAATATGGCTTTCCTCGACAAATGGACTTTCCATAGCATAACAATAAGATCGTTCAATTCTAACTGATAGTTCCTGATATTAGCACGTTCCACCAAACTTTTCAGTTTTATAATATCCAGAATAGATTAGTAGGCACAAATTGAGCTTATCGTAGCATCACAAAAAAAGAGCGGCGTTGAGTTGCGTCACCCAACAGCCAGTTTCTCAAAAATTGGATGGAAAATGTTTAACAGAGGGTAACAAACAGCGTACAGTACAGTACAGCTAAAGAAAATAAAGCTAAAATATTTGAAAACCAAGTCTTAGTCCTTCGAGCCGGACATTTCTGTCACTCGCTTCATTTTATTCACAAATTCGATAATACCTACATACTAGTAATATATTGTATATGCATGTACATATATTTTTAGAAATATTAGCATGTTCAGCGTAAATGTAGCTCAGCCATAGGTTCATTTTCTGGCTGCGTTCCAAAACCATTATAAAAGTTTCTGCGCAGCTAAGTAGGATAGTAATAAAATATTAAAGCGAGCGAAATGAAAATGCGTTGCCCCGTTTCGCGGCCGGTCTTTTGATTGATTAAATTCGTATGTAACTGAGTAATATGGTAATGAATGTATGGGCACTGGATGGCCATCTTATTACAATATGGGGTGTGGAATAAATAAAAACTCAAATCAAAAAGGTGTTATAGTGCCGCAATTACTAAACTATATCCTTTTCTGATATATTTATCTAATATATATAATATGTGTAATATTAAATATTATTCTCTTTCTTTTTCTAGCTTTATATTTCTGCCACATTAGTATATCGGGATCAGCAAATCTAGTAGGACTCCTATAATCTAATGTAATTTTTGCGTATATGGCAGAACCTAACATCGCATCTTGTATTATCAAAAGAATTCATAAATATCTCTGATTGAATTTAACCCGTAATTATGACTTGTATCAGCAGTCACTGATATAAAGCGGCACGATTGAAACAATCTCCCTAGTCTGTACACATATATGAAATCAATCTCTTACAAAATGTCAAGGTATATTAAAAGGTCAATAGTTAGTCCTAGAGGAAGTCACCACCGGATATATCAAACTCCTCAACAATAGGATATTAAGTTACGAGCTATAACCTAAGCACACAAACTCGGACTAAGCTATTTACTGCCAAATGCAATACGGCAGCTTTTATTGACAGAATCGTGCGGCTTAAACCGACAAATATAGAACTGGACTGATCCATGACCAAGAATATTTGATGATTCAAATAACTGGTTTATTGAATCTGATATTGCATTGTGGAGCAGTGGTACAGCATTTGATAGTAAACCCGACGTTTCTGGGTTCAAGTAAGTGGTACCTTATGAATGACAAGAGAAAACGTAACGTTAAGTTTCGTCACTCAGCATGCAATATCTTGATAATAATCTGAACATTAACACCCTCTGCTTACCCGGCTTTATGTGAGATATTGTGTAAAATTAAATAGAAAATAATGTATACAAAAACATCTCAAAAAAATCTTATAAATAAATATTGTTATTACTATAATCACAGCTATTTTTGCTTACTGCTGGATTATAGTCCGTATACGGAAGACCTGTGAAAAATTTATTAATTACGCGTTTATCAGTGAAACAGAACTCAGAACAATTTTTTATAAAAAAAATTGTCTGTTTATTTGTTGCACACTAAACTCAGGAACGGTTTTACCGATTTAAATGCAATTTTCACTCTTATATTTCTACACTTAGTGTTTGTTTTATTTCATTTGCTTCATAAAGAAAAAAAATGTATAGCTTACGTAGACGAAGCCGCGGGCACAACTACTCCGTGGATAAATCGAAAAGTCGCAAACATAAAAATTAAAGTGCACTACAAAGTTCGGAGTTAGTTGTGCCAACTTAGCGAGCTCGTTTATTGAATCAGATTTTTCCCAAAGGAAATCATTGTTATAGGTCTGTCTGTACACACTATAGCCACAGCGTAGGTGATTTGACAATATTGAATTTTTACATTTATTTACTAGTAAGTGTTAAAATAAAGGAAATAAATTTAATATTGTAAAGTAAGTGTTTCGAATGAGGGCGGCGTTGAGTTCTGGCACTAAGTGTAAACGGTTTGTTTTAACATTAAATTCCATCATTTTACTCTGCTTTTTTTACCTTACCGTACCCAAAACAGGTCCTATATTTGACAAACGTATTTGTTTTGCTCTTTTTGAGGCTAACGCAAAGTGATATAAGTTTGATGTGTTTGTGTGTCTGTCTGTGGCACTGTAGCGCCTAAATTAATGAACCGATACAGGGTGAAGTTAAAAAAATAACCACCCCTCAAGAGGATATCGAACTCACAACTGTCCCGCTTACACTCACACATTATGCAATAAATAAAGAAAACAGATATTTTCTATAACGTAAAGTAATATATTATTCTTCATTGTACATTCGCTTTAGTGATAAGGCTCTAAGGCGTTCTTCCTTTGTAACTTTTTTAGTTTTGCATTTCCTACTACAGTGTGGAATGAAGTATGTTAGCATTCGTATATAAAGGAAAAACTTTTAAATTATGCCTTGAACATATTATAAAATTGTTTTAATTTTATAAATAGCTGTATATAGAGGGTAGGCAGAGGGAATCTAGGAATGAAGTGATAAAACACTTCGTTGCCTATTCAGATACTTCCGTCGTTCATTTTCCGCCGAATTATTGAGGAATTGTGTGTTGAATTGCGCAACACAACAACGGGCTTTGCCTGGTTACCAGGGTGAAGAAATGAAAATATGAAATATTTTATACCTTCGAGTGGGTTTGACCCAAAATCGTCGCATTTACATTCGCACGCTTGACCTCTACGCCACGACGGCTGCAGCAATAAATTTATAATGCGTTATATTATAGAAACAAAAATATTTTAGTCAACGTAATATATCTATAAACAATTTAAAAAGCGAAATGGTTTTTTTGGTAACTTTAAAGTATTATTCTACATTGAAAAACTGAACGAAGCGGACTCGAACCCGGGTCTCAATAAAACCGCCCAAACCCTGTTTGGTATTTTGTACCAGTAAGTTAAGTCCTAGCTGTGAAGTATTTACTTTATATACGGAAATTCCATAGAAAATCTCAATAAAATATGTCTGAATGCCCCTAGCACAGCATATTAGGGTTGAGTAATTGGCGTGATTCAGTTGTCAACTAATTCTTACGTGACGTTAATTTCGGGAAAATGGAGGAAACGACGATCCTGTGAAGATTGGATAGGATCGTATAAAATAAATTATATAATATGTGTATAGATAGCCATCGTGGCGCAGTGGGGGGTGTGGGTGTTGCGGGTTGAGTTCCACTCGAGGAAATAAAATATTAAATATTTTCATTTTTCTCTCTTTAGAAACCAATCATAGAACGGCTTTCAGTTCCGCCACTCAACAAACAATATCTTCAGAATTCCACAGTGCGAGAGAAAACAACGAGGATTATATGTGTGAAATATGAGTAGCGGATCTTAACGCCGCCTTTGCCTAGTTACCAGAGCGAGGAAAATTAAAATATCAAATATGTCATTTCCTCGAGTGGAAATCGAACTCGAAACTTGTCACGTTTATAGTCACACGTTTGTGCTCCTGTTCCACGACCGGTCTCAATTTTTTATACACTTCTAAAAAAATCCTTAGCAAGAATTTTTTATAGAAACAAAAAACATATCTAGAATAATTATGATTTATGTCATATTATTATTCCACCCTAAAATTTCACTACAACCTATATAGATGTGTCACGCAAGTTTTTTAATTCACACTGACATCATTTCCTTGAGACACGCTATACTGTACGAGGGGGGAATAGTTGCTATAATTAATTACATTTCCAATGGGGTTACATGTTAAGCAAATAACTACTATAATAGTTAAGGAAAATTAAAATTCTTATAGTCAAACTTATATCATTTTTAGCTAATAGTTTTTATCTATATATTTTGTATGTACGAGTATGTATTATGTTACGGATAATGCCGGAACATAGAGCAAACATAAGATTTCACGGATATACTCAGTATTACCCAAGCAGTTTGGGTTATTGGGATTTACCCATACTCGTCCAAGTCTATCCAGCTGGGTTAGATAAAAATATACTCACTAAGATGCCATATCCCGCACAGAGTTAATCGGGGAACCTAGTGTTAAGATACTCTGTTCCCATTAAGGCACTTGCGTTCCCCTCATTCCGCTGAATTATATTAGAGCTAAAGCTGGAGGCAGTATATGTTGAGAACTTGTCATCAGATATAAAAAACATAAAAGATTTAATTTATTCAAGTGGAAATCGAACTCACAACCTGCACTGAACACACAAACACAAATTAACACAAAAGTTTAATTGATCATTTGTCTGCACTCTTTCCGGTGAGTTTGCATCCGTCCTAATCCTGGCTTCGACAGGCCATCAATCCATCTCAACGTCCGACCGCGTTGAACAGTCGAATGGACGCGGATAAGACAGCTTACGGGTACCTAGTGGTAATGAAACTAGTTTTATAATAAACTATTTTATAATAGAAGAGGGCACATGGGCACAATGGGGGACTGTAGCACGACAGTTGTGGGTTCGATCCCCATTCGAGGGAATGAATTATTATGTATTAATATTTTCATTTCTTCACTCTGTCACCAAGGCAAAAGGTCGGCGTTGAATTCTGCCACTCAACAGACAATGCCTCGAAAAATTCAGAGGAAAGAGGGGAATTGAGTGTTTTAACATTAGGCTCCCTGTGTCTACTATATGTGGGACAGACCGTAAAACTGACATTATTTTGATTTTTTTATATACTTTTTATTAATTTACGTTGCTCGAATCGAACCCACTACTGTTGCTTTTACAGCCTGCCATGCCTGCCATGGCAATGCAGCTCTATGCTTAAAGTCGTAAACAACGCCGTGCAACGATTCTGGGATCGATTCTAACTCGTGGGCATGAATTATTTTCATTTATTANTTATATGTGTGAAATATGAGTGGCGGATCTCAACGCCGCCTTTGGCTAGTTACCAGAGCGAGGAAAATTAAAATATCAAATATCAAATGTCATTTCCTCGAGTGGAAATCGAACCCGAAACTTGTCTCATTTATAGTCACACGCTTGTGCTCCTGTTCCACGACCGGCCTCAATTTTTTATACACTTCTAAAAAAAAGCCTTAGCAAGATTTTTTTATAGAAACAAAAAACATGTCTAGAATAATTATGATTTATGTCATATTATTATTCCCCCCTAAAATTTCACTACAACCTATATAGATGTGTCACGCAAGTTTTTTAATTCACACTGACATCATTTCCTTGAGACACGCTATACTGTACGAGGGGGGAATAGTTGCTATAATTAATTACATTTCCAATGGGGTTACATGTTAAGCAAATAACTACTATAATAGTTAAGGAAAATTAAAATTCTTATAGTCAAATTTATGTCATATTTAGCTAATATTTTTATCTATATATTTTGTATGTATGTATTATGTTACAGGTAATGCCGGAACATAGAGTAAACCTAAGATATACTTAATATTACCTAATTTGTTTGGGTTATTATTGAAATAAATTTTATACCGGGATTTACCCATACTCGTCTAAGTCTATACAGCTGGGTTAAATAAAAATATACTCACTAAGATGCGATTAATTTTTTACTTTTCTTCATGCCGTACCCCGTACCTCGCACAGAGTTAATCGGGGAACCTATTGTTAAGATACTCTGTTCCCATTAAGGCACTTGCGTTCCCCTCATTCCGCTGAATTCTATTGGAGCTGGAGCTGGAGGCATTATATGTTGAGAACTTGTCATCAGAAATAAAAAACATAAAAGATTTAATTTATTCAAGTGGAAATCGAACTCACAACCTGCACTGAACACACAAACACAAATTAACACAAAAGTTTAATTGATCATTTGTCTGCACTCTTTCCGGTGAGTTTGCATCCGTCCTAATCCTGGCTTCGACAGGCCATCAATCCATCTCAACGTCCGACCGCGTTGAACAGTCGAATGGGCGCGGATAAGACAGCTTACGGGTACCTAGTGGTAATGAAACTATTTTATAATAGAAGAGGGCACATGGGCACAATGGGGGACTGTAGCACGACAGTTATGGGTTCGATCCCCATTCGAGGGAATGAAGTATTATGTATTAATATTTTAATTCCTTCGCTCTGTCACCAAGGCAAAAGGTCGGCGTTGAATTCCACCACTCAGCATACAATGCCTCGAAAAATTCAGAGGAAAGAGGGGAATTGAGTGTTTTAACATTAGGCTCTCTGTGTCTACTATATGTGGGACAGACCGTAAAACAGATATTATTTTGATTTTTTAATATACTTTTTATTAATTTACGTTGCTCGAATCGAACCCACTACCGTTGCTTTTACAGCCTGACATTGGCAAAGCAGCTGTATGCTTAAAGTCGTAAACAACGCCGTGCAACGATTCTGGAATCGATTCTAACTCGTGGGCATGGATTATTTTCATTTCTTATTCTTTTTTTTTAAAGGAAAGGAAGGCAAGTTAGCGCACGGGTCACCTAATTATGGGAAGTGAATGTGAAACAAGACAAAGCACGACTGTGATTTCTACCATTCGATACGTCAGTTTACGAAAAATGGGTAATGCATGGCAAAATAAAAATCGAACCTAAAACCACCGCATATACATTTGACACTGTGCCACTTTGCCTATATACCTATCTATATAAAATTTCCAATATGGTATCGTAATTCTATAAACGAAGCACAAGAACACACAGAAGTATAGCAAACACTCGTGGCAACAATACTTTGAACAAACACGGCTAACAAGCTGCGTCTATGCGAATTTATACCTTATTCCCTTGTAATAGGTGGTTAGAATTGTTATATAAAATTGCTTTTGGACAATAAGCTTAACTTATGACAGATCCGTAACTAGGATAAACTAGTTCTTGTCCGAGGTTTTACTTGATTTTTTTTAAATCCGAAATCCAAACCGATCCGATCCGATCCGACCGATCTTATTAATTCTTCGATTGGGATTCGATCTCACAACCGTTGCGAGATGGCCTTATAAAGTAATTTTATTTTTCTCCCACACATAGGAAGGTAGGCAGAGGTAACCTAGGAACCTAGTTAAGATGCTCCATTTTCTAATTAAGCCCTTTTTTCGGGCGGAAAGTGGAGAACACTGCTTCTGTCTTACTAAATTAAAGGTTTCTCGTAAATACAGTATTTTATTGTAAGAATGTGCTTAAAAGCCTCGTAGCCACACTCAATGGACAGATTATCGACGTCTACTCTCACCGGTGGCTCTCGTAATAATGAAGCGGCGTACACGGTTGCGTTTGTTTGTAGTAAATTTATTTATGAATGAGTGGCTGTATTGAATGACTGAATGTATAAAGAATGAACTTGTTCACTTATGTACTACTAACACTACTAGCCACTATTCCATTATGCGGGAGAACTTCACGGCTTCACGCAAATAGAATCTTATAAAATTGACTTACCGAGCGAAACTTGTTGAAATTAGTTTATTGAGAACGTGATGCTTTAGTTTTATTTTTTATCGGTTTCCGCCTTTTTTCCTGATAGTAATTTACTTAATACATATAGGAGACTCCGGTAGTTGAGTTGAAAAGTACACGGTGGTTGTAGGTTCAATTTAAAGAATTTCACTAGCGCCGAAGTATGGCGCCGGTTGCTAGAAGGGTTATTACGCAGCGACATTGTCCAAGAACGACTTTTATAATAGCAACTTCCCATATAACATAAAGGGAGCCCAATGGAAAGTAGAGAAAGGAATAGCTTAAATTATATTCTCTCTTCCTAATTGGCCATGAGGGGTTCTGTAACATCTGTGCAAACGGCAGAAAATCACGCTTATGAAATGTGGGTACCCTCAAAAATAATAAACATTTATTTTACAATAGCGGCAACAGAAATGCATCAAATGAAATGATATCATGATACTAATGGTGATAGTTATTGTCACGGTTTATGAGATACAGACCGATGACAGACGGACAGACAGACGGAACGATAAAAGAGTTTTAGTAATATGGTCCCATTTTACTCTCCGGGGGAAGGAACACAATAAAATGCATAAAACTACATACAAAATATGTTGCATATATGTAGCATTTGGTTGGAAAGAAATGAAATCAAAGGTATAGTTACAGGAAATAGTTTTATTTACAGTTTTCCGAGATCCAGTGCAGGAACGGTCTACGGAAGTTAGTGAGTTTATTTCCCGGTTTGTTTGTCTGAATTTTTCTATAGGAACGTACTTTAGTTTAAACTTTTGTGTGCAGTTTTAAGATAGCTCTTAGGATGCAATTTAGGATAGCATCTGCGGCGTTGAGTCCCGCCACTCAGCACGCAATGCCTCCAGAATTCGGAGGTAAGTGGGGAACGGAGAGTCTTAACACTAGGTTCACTCTGCCTACCCTGCTGTGTGCGGGATACTGTCCACCGACTTCTAGAGACGTAGCCTGATAAGTGGCGGAACTTAACGCCGCGATATATCTCGATACTAAAGCAAAGAAACGAAAATATAAAAAATATCATTCTCTCGATTGGAAGTGTGGGATCACCCACAGCCTATCACGATTACAATCACACTCTTGTGCTACGTAACGCCTATCCTCATAAATTATAATGAACTAATAATAATTTCATATTTACTAACAAGTTTCGGAAATTCCATTATGTAATCCTCTACGTCAGTATTTCACACATCGACGCCCGCCGCCAATGTTGGACGGATGATCGTTGAATAGATGTAATGCGATCAACAGTATGTATAATAGGTACTATTGTATTTTAGATCATAAAATATATATTAACAATATCTGACTGTATAATGACTTTGTATCTACCTCTTAAAAAATATCTGAAATAAAATATAATTATATTTAAATACTAATAAAAACCGCTGAATGTGGGCAGCGCAGAACCATTCAGCATGGGCATCCTTGAGTGGACATGACCAACTGTGGGTATCGAAAGCAAAATATGCTGATGATGATGATAAATAGTAAGGCAGTTGTGTAGAGAAAAGCCAGCAAGAAACGGAGTGTGTTAACACTAGGTTCCCTTTACTTACCCTGTTCTATGCGAAGTATAGCGTAAAGCTAGAAGTTTATTTCTGTATTTCCTCAACATACAATGATAGGCAATGTGGGTTAGAGAGCTCGTTTTCAGTAAGAGCAGTAGCTGACTTGCTTTGAATTTCAATTTGCAAGTATCTAACCGCAATATGCGGTTGTGTTTTAGCGATCCCAATAAATTGTAAATATCGTGGCGCAGCGGGTTGTAAATTTGATCCCGATTTAACACAAAAAAATCTATTTTGTTTTTTTTTTTAGTTTCTTGCTGTATCCCGCACATGGCAATATATGCGAAGGAAACCTGGAAACCTAAAGTTAAGATACTCCAATCTCCATTAGAACATTTTCCGTTGGATTTTTGAAGAATTGAGTGTTGAGTAGCGGAACTCAACGCTGCGCTTTAGCTTTCTTTCTTATTTATTGTTTTAGTGATAAGTATCGTCCCTGAGTGCTCGATGTCTCTAAATAATGCTCAATCATCTGTGATGCTCAGATTCAGAAGATCAGCGATGAAGATACTTGGATATTTAGAGATAGAAAATCGAAACNATTTTATTAAGTTTATCAACGGCTCATACATTGTTACATTTCAGTAAATCTAACTTAAAAACTAAAAACAATTAATGTACTGCCACTTAAAGATAAACACTGCATGCAATATAAAGTGGTTGTGAACAATCGTGAAATGGTAATTTATATAAACATAGGTTTGCAAATAAATAAGCGCGTATCAAAATTACATAAAAATATACTAAAAACTAGATTAAGGAATACACACATACATATATACCATAAATGGGTACATAACCAGGAGCATCAGTAATAACATAATTTACACACATTGTGTTGCTTTCTTAAAAGCTGTTAAAGACATTTTAAAGATATCAATATTCGTGGACACACTACATTTTTTATTATAAAGTGAGCTAAGCCTTGTAATAGTAGAATTAGATCCTAATTTTGTTCTCCGTTGCGGTGGTGCAAACAAACGGATAGGTTTTCGAGGTATTTTACGGGGTACAGTAAAAGAGAGTTTAGAGAGAAGACGCGGACAATGTATGTTATAATTTACCAATTTATATAAGAAAATTAAGTCAATGGCGTCTCTCCGAGTATTTAGGTCAGATATTTTAAAGTTTAGTATATTTTTATGTAATTTTGATACGCGCTTATTTATTTATTTGCAAACCTATGTTTATATAAATTACCATTTCACGATTCTTCACAACCACTTTATATTGCATGCAGTGTTTATCTTTAAGTGGCAGTACATTAATTGTTTTTAGTTTTTAAGTTAGATTTACTGAAATGTAACAATGTATGAGCCGTTGATAAACTTAATAAAATAAATAAAAATAAATAAATAAATAAAATATGCTGGATATAGGTAGCGCAGAACACATGCATACAGCATGGGCATCCTTGCATGCATGGGTATCGAAAGCAAAATATGCTGATGATGATGATAAATAATCAGAAGGCAGTTGTGTAGAGAAAAGCCAGCAAGAAACGGAGAGTGTTAAGACAAGGTTCCCTTTACTTACCCTGCTCTATGCGAAGTATAGCGTAAAGTTAGAAGTTTATTTCTGTATTTCCTCAACAAACAATGATAGGCAATGTGGGTTAGAGAGCTCGTTTTCAGTAAGAGCAGTGGCTGACTTGCTTTGAATTTCAATTTGCAAGTATCTAACCGCAATATGCGGTTGTGTTTTACCGATCCCAATAAATTGTAAATATCGTGGCGCAATGGGTTGTAAATTTGATCCCGATTTAAAACAAAAAAAAATCTAGTTTGTTTTTTAGTTTCTTGCTGTATCCCGCACATGGCAATATATGCGGAGGAAACCTAGAGTTAAGATACTCCATTCTCCATTAGGACATTTCCGTTTTCCACTTCCCTTTGGATTTTTGAGGAATTGCGTGTTGAGTAGCGGAACTCAACGCGCTTAAGCTTTCTTTCTCATTTATCGTTTCAGTGATAAGTATCGTCCCTGAGTGCTCGATGTTTCTAAACAATGCTCAATCATCTCTGATGCTCAGATTCAGAAGATCAGCGATGAAGATACTTGGATATTTAGAGATAGAAAATCGAAACGTTTCATTTTATTATCTGAATAAAACGAACTTGCTATCTCTGTGCTAAATCACGTATACACATAAATGACATCAGCTACCAAATGGATTTGAAAATACTTCGTTTTGAGCTTTACGCCGTATCCCGATTTAAGCAGAGTAGGTGGAGGAAACCTAGTGTTAACACACTCTGATCTCCATATTTTGGCCAATTATCGAGATATTGTGCGTAGAATGGCCAAGCCAACGCGACGCTCGGTTAAAAGAATGAGGAAATGAAAACAACTTAATCCCCTGAATGGGAATTGAACTCATAATCATCGTTGCCACAGTCAGTCTGTCTCGCAAAACCACCACGGCCTTAAAAATACGATATAACATAAATATTAAATTGATAGTTCTAAAATATGATTTGAAATTCAATTGAAAATTTCACGAAACTGGTACCAAAAAAATGCTATATATCTAAACTTGTGGAATGAAATTGCTTTAGCGGTTTTATACATTACAGGTAATATCGGTAGAGGACACGTACACAGTGGTAGCGATTTAAATATATGAAATATTAGAGACCAGCCGTGGTGCAGGGGCACAACCGTGCTGTAAGCTTTACAGATTGTGGGGGTCTATTATCATTTAATATTTTCATTTCCTCCGCATTCCGCATCCAGCATAGTAGGTGGAAAGAATCTAGTGCTAAGACCCTCACCATATTTCAATCTCTTTTCGAGATACTGTCTAATCATGAGCTAAAAAAATCATCCTTTAAATACATATGCATATACTAAATAGTGTTTTCACTATTTTTCTCTCTAATATTATAAGCTAGGAAAATAAATGAAAATCGCGATTCCCACTATAAACCCAGACTATATCCCTATAGACCTGTAGACGTTACATTATAAATGCTCCGCGGATATAGCAATTCACAAGGCAACTGAATTTTACTGAATTTTTATTTCTCAATACGAATACTTATAGCCCACGCTCTAGATCTGCTTGTGCTTTTGTTTTATTGAATATGGTATAGCATAGTTAGACCAGTTGGATAATAGCAGGGTAGAGAGAACCTAGTGTTGAGACACTCCGTTGCCCCATGCACACCCTATTTTGTGAGACATTTCGTATGCGATTGCAGAACTCAACGAAGCGAAAGCTTAATACCAGAGCATGGTAATTAAAATATTTCTTTCTCAAAGTGGGAATCGAACCGACAACCGTTACGCCACGATGACCTCATTATTGCATATTATATGCTGGTTAAACTTAATATTGTGTGGGATTTTACGACTCAAAATTTATTAAAAATAAAATTTATTTTTCTACATATATGGAAACTAGCGACCCTCTTGCGGCTTCGCCCGCTTTTACTACTGGATTATTCATATAATGTATGTTTGCAAAGCACTTAAGATAATGTGAAAATTAATTAAACTCTAATGCAACCCGCATTTTCGTAGTTCCAATAAGGATTTTCCAATTGTTTTAC
>JAKRZM010000432.1:179811-194599 GCA_036379175.1 Heliconius cydno galanthus | reverse complement strand
ATGTACACAAGCACGTTATGTACTTATATGCAATTAACACAGATGAAGTGGTCAGCGGTTGCGAATTCGCGGTTAACTGATTTTAAATTAAGCCTCCACCGCTAAACTTCATAAATGGTCTACTTAAATTTATTATCGAACTAGAAGTTTTCATGTAGCTTTGTTATTTTTAGCGGTTTCACGCTTTTTCCCGCAATGCTGGTAGAGGAAAATTAATGCTAAGAATAACATTTTCCACTTACCATCCTGTTTTCTCATCTTTGCTAGTTCAGAATTTAACGCCGCACATCACCTGGTTACCAGAGCGATAAAATTGATATGTTAAACATTTTAATCCCTCGAATGAGAATCAAACCCACGGCCATTGCACAAACAGCCCAGCACCACGAAGCCTCACGTAACTAGACCATGACTAATGTAATTCTATTACAGCATTAAGTCTTAAATCTATTCACACAAAATGCACAATGCAATTCCGTCCTCTCGTGTGCCTTGCAATAATAAATTTTGCGTATCATTGAATTCAAATGCGCTACTTAGCTTGGCCAAATGAACAGAATTCCTACAAATTTCCCAGCTAAAATATTCAGCTGCACGAAATTTGTCAAATATCATTTTAATGAACTGTTGTTGTGGTGGTTTCGTTTTGTTTCTTGTTTCTTGGCTTATTTCTCATATAGTTGTGTCAAAGACAATCGTATACTATCTACTAATCTCTTTGTTGAACCACTTCAAATAAATGTGATGTACAAAAATTTCAACTTGTAACATAGAATTTTAATTTTGAAAATTGTTTTTTTTTCAATCTTGCATAGTAGGTACTGAGCTGACATAGCATTGTGCTCTTCTATTACTCTTGATGCATGGAATGTTGCAACCACACCTTATAGGCGTGTATAAAGATGTTAATATCAATGAACGAGGCGAAAGAGGTATACAAAGAGAGACGTGTGTATTGAAGTCCTATTGGAGGGAATCCTATTTTTATTTCACCTTCTGGTAAGTAAGAGTGCGTTGAGTTTTGCCGCTCAGCACACAATTATTCGCATTCCATTGGAACGCGGAGAACGAATCTTTCTAATATTTTATTCCCGTATTCAATGAGAGACAATTCCATAATATAAAGTTTGCATACAAAAGATACGGTTCGCCAAAATATAGGGTGTCCAGGAAGTATGGATGAATCTGAATTTCGTGCGATTTCATTCTATGACTATTGATTTTATCTTTTTCTAATTTTTGTTATCTTTTAACTTTCCGCTAAAAGCGTGGGTACTGTTTTTGTGTACATTCCTATTTAATATTTATTTAGTTTGAAAAAGGAGATGAATACTAATTGCGAGATGAAAGATGTTATTGATATAAACTTCCAGACTACTATTTAGTCCAAGTTGTGGATGAAAATCACAACTTTTGATTTCAACACGATGGCGCGAAATGAAACGATTGTTCTATTGGAGAAATGTTTGTCCAAAAAATTTTCTCATTGCGTGACAACCAGGAATAACTGGTCAGATTATACAATCTTTTTAAATGGTGTATGAAATCAAAAGTGTACCTGCACCATAAACAATATATCGCCGCCGCCAATATCCTATCATATGTCCAAACCATCAAGAACTTCAATGAACTAACTATTGCAAAGCATAGTGTGGTCATATGGCAGATTTGGCTTTAGGAAGAAGGAACCAAGATACAATTAAGAAACTTCCCCGCTTTCCGTAAAAGTTTCGAGACATTTCATGTTGAGTAGAAGAAATCATCGCCGCGCTTTGTTATAACTCACTGTGTTATGTGTGTGCAGATTCATAGAAATATAATTTGTCGTATTACATTAGGATTAGTTAGTTAACATGTTTGCATAACATTTTACATTTTCAACTCCTGGACACCCTACATGTGTTTCGTTTCAGAAATTCATGCCAACCAAAATAGTACTACGCTTTGGGAATTATAACCGATATACGGATTATAAATGAACTGAAACTGGAGGTACATTTTAAGTCAATTCTTTGATTATTTTGTTCATTGAATATGTACCTAATAAAAATAGTTCTTTGTAATTTATTTTATTTTTATGTATTTTCAGCTTCATTCAATCTGTAAATCGCACATAGCATTGTAGAGAGAGAGGGAACCTGGAAACCTAGTGACAAGACACTATGTTGCCTTTAAGACACTACCCCACTTACCGCCGAATTCTAGAGGCATTGCGTATTGAGTGGCGAAACTTAATGCCTGCCAGAGCGAGAAAATTTAAATATTAAATATTTTGTTTCCTCAAGTAGGAAGAGGCCTACCCTGCTATATGTGGGATACAACGTGAGGTTGAAAATAAATCTAATTATGCCTTTCATACATTTTAGATGACCCCTTCATATGGGAAAATTTCATTTTTTACAGCTTTACTCCATAGATCTTTCTCTATAAGAGCAAGTTGACAGTTATATCATAAATCAAGTAAATATAAGCGCTGTTTCAAAGAGTTCCCTTTTGAAAACCTCGAGGGCACACGACTATTAACGAATTGTAAATTTCTTTTTATCTTGTACGTAGAGCGATAAATCACTCTGTTCTCCGCTTTTCTTTCATAACATTGTTTAGAATTAAAGAAATAGAAATAAGTAGTGACTTATTTCTATTTTTTTAATTAATTTATTAATTCTATTTTTTTAATAATTTAGTGAAATTATTCATTTTATAGACTTTGATTTGAATAGAAAAAATGTAAATAATTTTAAACTAAAAAAAAAAGCATTGCAAAAGAAAAACGACATTAAAGCGTTAATATGATAAGCTCAAAGCTCACTTTTACAGACACGTTACTTCAAACTTGAATTTCAAAACGCGTGCTTAGTAAAAACTGAATAGGCCAGACGTCTGTGATTGCAATCGAGAGCTTTTGCTCTTGAGAGCGTATATCAACCTTTTACTTGCAGCTTTGGACAGAGTGATCAAATGGAAGTAACTAAAACTTGTGTGTGATACGTGACTCGTGCTAAGTGTACTAGATATCTGTGCTAGCTGGTTGGGTTACATTTTCTTGTTTTGCTTCACTCTTTATCAGGCACATAGTGGAGTAGAGTTGGGAACATGGGAACCTAGTGTCTTAACTCCATTAAGATACTAATTCTGATTTAGATTCCGGAGGCATTGGGTGTTGAGAAGCGGAACCAAGCGGCCCGTTTCGACTCGTTACGATACTGAGGCAATGATACTATTACATAAGCACTATAATTAATTTCAAGTTTAAGTTCTTCAAGTAAGGGGGTAACAGCAAAACGATTATGTTGACATAATACTGCATCAACACCCAATATCAGTATCAATTAGTGGCTTAGGGTGACAGGTTCCCACGTTCCAGGTCTATTGTGGTATAGGCTAATGTGGTGGTGGAAGAAATGGAAATTCAAATATCAATTCAATTCATAAAATGATGCAAATTTTCAATTTAATTAATAAGTTATTATGTATTTTTATTTATTTTAATAAAGTTGAAAAGCACAATGCAATGCTCATTATTGTCACATTTCCTAAGGTAACACTACGGTACAGTTAACTAGAGAATGCTTAGAGAATAGAATATGTTCATATAGTACTATGTGAACGTAAAATTCAACACACGTTCATCGAAGGTACTGCGCTACACCTAATTACACGTATGCAGTTTAGGCTGTTTTTGTACAGGACCATACAAATAATATATGATATACGAGCTGGTTTTTCTTTCTTTTTCTCGAAAAGATATTACTCTAGTACTGAGTAACAATATATAAAAATAGTATAAAGAATAATATAGGGAAAGGAAAGAAGAGAATCAAACCCACAACCATTCTACACATAGTCGCTTGCTTGGGTCCGCCGGGGTTATGGAAGAAACCTTGGCTCCCGCAATGATTTTATTCATTGAGGAGGAGCACCATGAGGTTTTAGTGGATTGGGTGGCGCACCCAAAAGGGTTTTCCTCAAGATAAAAGAAAGTACAATCTTATGTCCAGATACTCTATTCTTAACTTTCCGTTCGAAATGAAGATATAGTGCGTTGCGTGGCAAAGTTTAACTTTTTATATATGACTGTTATACATGAGAATATATTTTAAATTTTTTTTATATATAAATATTCAATGGGGACAAGAACCCACAGCTATTACGTTTAAAACACGTCAAAAAATATTTCGATGAAAAAAAACCTCTCTAAACGATCGTTATAATCAACTTAGCTGTATAGCTGTAGGGCGCGGTACGTTACGGCTCGCAGGGGTCCCATTGTTATTTGTGACAAATTGTCAATTTCCCATTGTATTAGGATCTATTAATTCTGTCTTATGTGACGTTTCACGTTCGCACTACTATTAATTTTGTTTTGTAGATATGTATGTGTGTATGTAAAGTTCTGTTATATAACTGTATTATTCTATACAAAACTATAGAGCAGAGTTTCTTTATATTCGACATTATAGTAATATTGTTAAACATTGAAATAGGCGTACAATAAAGAATAAGGTTTTTCTTTCATTTAGCTTCATGCTATTCCGCATATAGGAAGAAAGGCAGAGAAATTTAGTGTTAAGATACGCTGTTTACCCCTTACGCTAAATTATCAGAAATAAGAAAAAGCAGCACTCTACACGTAACGTCTGTAAAATTGTTCAAACACTAAGTTGTCTCTGTTTATGGATATAAAGCTGGAAGTTAAAATAAAATATATCACAAAATTCTTTCACTGATACACACCATCTAATATATGTACTTTTTTTAGCTCCAAGCAGTATCCCGCACACAGCAGGGCATTGCCTCTACACCAAAGCGAGGAAATGGAAATATAAATTTAAATATATTTTTCATTTTCTCGAGTGGAGAACGAACCCACCACCAGTCGCGTCTACGGTCACACTTTGTAACAAATACTTTAAATAATAAAATAAAATAAAATAAAAAACGCTACGTCCGAAATACCCTTAGACTACCAAGTGCATCCAAAGTATATCCTTTACGACCGTCTTCAGACAATTTGGGCTAATTACTCGGAATACAGAGACAACTTTTACATCTGAATAATTCACTTCATTTTACATTTACTTTTGTTGAAAACAACGAGTTTTGTTTTTGAGATACAATCTTTGAGAGTTCTTCTCTCACTCGGTTAAAATTTAAAACTTAATTTCGCTACGAAATTAGTGTTTACGTGTTTATTGTGAAGTTAATTGTGGTTGAATACAAAGTTTGTGTTATATTTTTGTATTTTATTATGAGAATATTAATTTTTAAATTCAAGTACGAGAAGGTTGTGTGCGCGTTTAATTGTAAAGTTGTGTTTTCGATTCCCACTCACGTTAATGAAATATTTTATATTTTCATTTCACATTCTGGTAAGTAACTGCGGTACTGACATCTACATGAAATGCCATGGATTTTTTTCTCTGGTTTACAGTTACACGCTTAAACCCCTATGCCATGACGACCTTCTTTGTAATTGAGCTTAAAAAATAATATCCGTACAATAATATAATAAAATACCATTTTTTTAGCTTTAAAGTGAATCCCGCACATTGAAAAATAGACATAAAAGCTGATACCACGGTGAACATATAAAAATATTAAATATTCCATTTCCTCGAGTGGAAATCGAATTCACAGCCTGCCATTAATGTATAGATTATACTTTTTAAGTGACTCTCAAAAAAAAATTATATCAACAGTTTAACATGTAGGTACTAGTTGCTACTTACGCCCTATTACGCAATATTGCTGGAATTGGATATTTTTTCAGTTCAGTCATGATCTATTTAGGCCTATAAGCATGGCCTATAAAATTATTTTGTGTTTTGTTTTGTTTGTCAACATATTTCTCAGAAACAAAAATTTATTAGCAAATACAAATTGTTTAAATGTTTTAAATACTGAAAAGGAAAAAATAAAAATATATCTTTCCTTTGAAATATAAGTTACATAAAGTTTTATATTCTTCATATAAATTGCAAGAAAAATCCTTTGAATGTAGTAAATCTTCGGGCTTCGGGTTAAATTAATGCCGTACAAGTTCCAGCGGTCAAAGTGAAATTATATTTCACAGTAGCTATAAAATATATTTACTTATATCAAAAGATTATCTTTTTTTTCTGTGTTTTTCTCTATTATCAATTAACTTTTGAACATATTACAAAAAAGAAACGGAATATAGAGTAATTAAAATGTGGGATTACCCTTTATTAATGAATTATAACATTCATTTATTTTATAGCTTCATGCCATGTCCTGTACATGACAGGGTAGGTTACCCTGGAAAGAACCTGGGAAACGAGTGCTAAGACGATCCTGTACCCATTAAACTTCTTCCGTTTCCGTCGAATTCTGGGGACTTTCCTAAGCATCAGTTCACAGTTAGTCAAGAGCAACTATCCGTGACCGAACAGAGAGTAGATCAAGTGCGGAGTTTGAAAGTTGTGAGTTCGAATGTTCTTGCTTTTAACTAAAATAAATATATTTAGTATATAGGTAAATAAATTTAGGACTAGTAAATAAATAATTATAAAATAAGTTAAGTAATTATTAAACATTAAATGTTTATCATTAATTTTTCGCACACAGCAGGATAGGCAAAAGGCACCTAGTGTTAAGATATTCCGTTACGTTTAACGCCGAATTTAAAGGCATCGCTTCTTGAGTGGCAGCTTTAGCCTCGACGTATAATGAAGATAATAATATTTTAAATATCATAAATTTATATATGGTTGCGGCGTTGAATTCCGCCAGTCAAAACGCAATTACTAGAAAGTAAAGGACAGAAGTGTGAACGGAATTTCTTAACACCGTAGTGTACATAGGTTTCCAATATAATTTTAAAATTGAAATATATTAATACTAAAATGGATCGTAAAAGCTCTTTAGCGTTAACTTAAACGTTAGGTTTTATATATTATGTAGGTATGCATGTATGAACAAACTTATTGAACTATTCCCGTCTAATAATATCGATCAATGAGAACATTTGGTTCTTTTTGAAACTTCCTTTGGAACAGCTTGCATAGTTATCCACTTGTTTTCATACGATACTTTCAGAGAGGAATTTCTATATAAGATTCTTTGTATACAAAGATTTGTTTCAGCATCACGCCTAACCTTGAACAGTATGAAAATCAATGAGAATCTAGTGTCAAGATACACCGTATTTTACATTTGATCATGGAGCGTTGAGTGGGGGAACTGAACGTCGCGCTTTGTTCTCCTACAACGTGAAAATCAAAACAAATAATTTTTCACAATCATCTCGTTTATCGTTAGAAATGTAAATTAATCCTATTTTATTAAATACTTTAAAAAGTATTCATCACAAAGAAGCAAAGGCCAAGTTCCAAGTAGTCTTAGCTTATGGCAAAAAGTTTATTAAGTTTGAAATGTCTTTGTCTTTCTTAACTTGCGGTTGATAAACATCACTTTAAAACAAATAATTAATAAATAATAAGATAGGGGGCCTTTGTAGCTCGGGGCAGAGCGTTGACTCCCAGGGATAATAATTTCCTCATCAATATCTGAAATGTTGGGCAGTGAGAGTGGAACGGAGCATATTACCATTAGGTTCCCTCAACCCACCTATATTCAAAATACAACCGGAAACTAAAAAAAAATTCCCAAATGACCATGGAACCCAGGAACGCACAACCATCATGACAGATACTTCCCTGAGCCACAATGGTGTCAAAATCCACATTGTTCTACACTAACTCATAACAACTGATAAATATCTTATATGAAATCGATCAAAATTCTCGTCACGTAGCTAAGCAGTTCCCAAGATATATGCGGGATGAAAACGATATTTGGTTCAACGTGAATATTATCGATATAGAGCTTTTAATATAAAGTGTAAAAGCTTATAGAGCTTTTGTTATTGCCAATAAGTTTTTATTTTTTTGCTTAGAATAGGCTCGTCATGGCGAGGGAAACGAAGTTATTGTTNCAGATACTTCCCTGAGCCACAATGGTGTCAAAATCCACATTGTTCTACACTAACTCATAACAACTGATAAATATCTTATATGAAATCGATCAAAATTCTCGTCACGTAGCTAAGCAGTTCCCAAGATATATGCGGGATGAAAACGATATTTGGTTCAACGTGAATATTATCGATATAGAGCTTTTAATATAAAGTGTAAAAGCTTATAGAGCTTTTGTTATTGCCAATAAGTTTTTATTTTTTTGCTTAGAATAGGCTCGTCATGGCGAGGGAAACGAAGTTTTTGTTTAAACAGAACTTGGTGTGTAGTAGTACATATTTTTTATTATTTCCAATATTTTCTAATTTTGGAATTGAATCCACAAGCGATTCATAACATGGCGTTTGCGTCGTCATTGAGGCATGAGGACGAAGGACCCTCAACGCCGTGGTTTGTCATCTTCCATCTACCAGATGGATATAAAAATAAATACAATCATTCCCCTAATTGGAAATTGAACTTATAACCATCACATTTCCTGTCAGACACTACCCCACAGCGCCACTACAGCCACAATAAAATGAATTCCAGAATATTATTGAATACTCGATTAAAATTAGAAAGCTAATTCTATTTAAGCGATGATTTGTGATCTCAAACAAAAGCGGTATAATAACAAGCAAATTGTGTACGAAATGGTCAATAAATGGATATAAATGTTCCGCTTAAATAGGTTTTATTACCAAAATAATACTGATAATTTTACTATGCGGTGGTTATAGAAATTTTAGAATTTTGACGCTACTAGCTTCGAGATTTAAGTTACAAGGTTCAAATAGGTTCAAATTTAAATTAGTTTTATTTTATTTTTATCCTGTCTTGACTGCAACTTTTTACCGCAGTTTCGTCTCCGTAGTAGAATGGAAATAGCTAGGAGTTGTGACTGACAGACTGACTGACATATGTCGTGATCATTCTTCCTTGCTTGCGCTGTCCACTTTGAGACAACCACAACGTTGAGGTTCCAATTAAAATTAAAATATTATGCCTTGTGTATTTGCGTTTATTACATTATTGAATTCTTCATGGTATTTTAAAGTAGACTGTATAAATCAGTCTTTGTTATTAGTTAATAAATGAGTTGAATAATAAGTTTCACCGCGATGTCATAGCCCACAGTTTCGAAAGTTGGGCGAAAAATGAGGAAGAAACCATCTGGGTTTCTCTAGGTTCGCTCTACACAACGTATTATGCAGAAAAAGTTTGTTTTTGTTTGTTATTTTCCATATATAAAAGAGAATTAGATGTTTTTAGAAAACGTATAAAAATTATGCGAACCGGCGTCTCTTGGAAACCGTCTGGCCGTTCCATTGAATCTTTTATATGCTTATTAAATATTTGATTTTTTTTCCTAGTCAGTCAATAGTTTAGGTTATTTCACCTAAATTGTTAATGTCTATGGCTACCGAACTACAGCTGGATAAACTCGTATTGGAAACGTTTAATGATGCATATAACTGCTGAAACATGGACGATAGTAAATTAACATAGATTTAGAGAAAACAGAATTTAACATAAGCTTCACGCTGTAACGCGCAAACAGCAGGGTAGGCACAGGGAACCTAATGTTAAAACACTTCGTTCCCCACTTTCCGCCCAGTTGCGTGTTGAGTGGCGGAACTATAAAAAAAATTACGTTTGTACGTGTAAACTACCTACCAAGTTTCATGATGACACAGTTGTCATTAGTAATTCAAATTCAGTAATTTAGAATTTATACAGCTTTAGCTTTACCTAATAAAAACGCGTAAAAAACTAGTTTAAAAACGAATTTCATCCACATTTCACGAGTGCCTAATGTACCTAGCAGTCCGACCGTGACGCCAGCACGTACTAGTAGAATCAATCGCGCATGCAAATCTCTAAATACCATTGTGAATACTAAACTTCATGAATTGTTTACTGTTTTCATGTAAATTATTCAATATCATGATTATTGTAGAACATTTTGTGTAGGCCCGTGATGGCGTAGGCACAAGCGTGAGGGTATAAACGCGACGGGCTGTGGATTCGTTTCCCACTTAAGGAATATTTTCATTTCTTAGCTCTTATAACGAGGCAAATCGCCGTCTGAGTTGCGCCACTCAACACGCAATGCCTTCAAATTTCCGTAAGAAGTGGGGACCCAGTGTCTTAATGAGAACGGAGTGTCTAACATTCGGTCTCCAGGTTCCCTCTGCCTACTCTGCTGTGTGCGGAATGCAGCGTATAGTTAAATAATGAAATATAATGAAATAAAACATTAAGTTTCCTCTTGATGCGCAGAAGTCTAAAAAAGTTGTTTTTATAAAACTTCTTCTTGAAGTTAGAGAAAGTCACATTAAAATTTGTTGCATAATTTGCAGTTTTTCGGGTATTTCTTAAGAAATTTAAACTTTTTTGTTTTTCTTTATTGAAATTTAAGTTTAAAGTTTTGAAATTTTGAGGTAGTTCAAGTTTAACTTTTGATTAAAACAAGTTGTAAGTTAAACATGAAGGAGCTTAAAACCTGGAATTAGTTATACGTAAAGTGAAAACTTATACGGATTACGCGGCTAAGACTAATAGCTTGAGGGAAAATGTCATAACCGGGACTGCAATATTCGGGAAAAGGATAAATAGAGTAAGGAGAAAGAACCAAAGTGTTAAGATACTCCGTTAATACAATAAAATCAACTTGGAAATTTCTATACTTTGTTGACAAACAAAACTCAAGATGAGTTTCAAGAACTACAAATAAATGAGAAAGCACGCGAAGTAATTAAACTTTAAAACATCTCAGAGCTTTCAAACATCAAAATTTATATTAGAAGTGGAGAAATTACGCTGAGATTATTGTGGGCACGCTTTTACCGCATAAAGGGACAGGGCGGAAGAACCTACTGTTAAAACACTCTTTTCTCTCCTTTTCCCCTTCTTTCTTATTTCTTTAAGCAAATTTCACACAATCACACTTAATTGGAAAACGTATAAAAATTGATCGCAGCGGGATTTCAACCCACGTCTCTTGGAAACCATCCAAGCGCTCTGACTGACTACTAAGCCATGTTTAAACATGTTTGTTACAACTTATACATTTAAGTTAAATTGAAACAACCGTGTTAGAATATAGCCCGATGAGAACGTATGGCTTAGTGGTCACAGAGCTTTGAAGCTTTTTTCCAAGAGCTGGTGGCTTAAAATCCATTGAGTTCAGATTATTATGCTGTTTCTTTTTTTTTCAAAAAATATTTTTTTATTCGTAAATGTGGAATAACGCGGAAAAAAAATAAACAAAATTCACTGATAAATCTTTTTAGAATTTCAAGATATATTATCTCATATTTAATGAGCAAGTAAAATTAATATGTTAAAATAACAAAACTTGTTTCACGGCAACTGAAATTTTCATAGAAATGGCCGCTACTAATGACATGGTATAATTATATAAGAACGAATGGAAATTTTTAAAAGAACTAACGTTATGTAAGACAAAGCAAATGCCGTAGTATTGAGAAAAAAATATAATTAGTACATTTTTAGAAATAATTTGTCTTTAGTTGTCATTAGGGGGATCTGGGAACCTAGTGTTAGGGCATTTTGTACCCCATAAATATTTAATTTCCTCGAGTGGGGATCAACCCCACAACCAGTCGATTTTACAGTCATACTTTGTGCCCCTGCGCCACGACTGGCCTCAGCTGCTATAAAAAATAATCCAAGAATTATGTTAAAACTAAGAATTATGTCAAATATTAACACACTTCATAAATTACGTATCAAATAACTAAGTCTTTGATATTCAAGTACAAAGGAGTTGATGGTTTATCCGCTTTTGCTACGTTATTAATTAAAATTTAATAAAACCGTTGCTAGCGAAGTGGTAAATTTATATAAAAACAAATAAAATATATATTGAAAAATTTATAAATATGATTTTTTTTGGAGTTCCTTATTTTTTAAGGAAAAAAGGAAAACTTTGTTGTCCGTCCGTCCGTCTATCCGTCTGTCTATCTATCAAGAGTCGTAAGATATCGAGTTGAAATTCGAATCATATACTCAGATGTACGGTCTCTTGATTTGCTGAAAAAATTGTATTTCTAGATTTACTTGAAAAAAAAAGATAGATATAAGCCGTTGATATCGCAAAAACGCATATTTCGACGCTGTAAAGCAACAATTAGGTTCCAATTCAAATAAAAATAAACAAAAATAAATCACCTGCAAACATTAATAGGAAAAATCAATTACTCAATACTCACAAAATCAAGTTAATCAAAATCTTACAACTACATACTTACTCACTAACAATTAAAGTTCTTGAACGATGTTACCTCGTGATATAAAAAAAAATACCGTAGCAGGATTTGAACCTGTGCCTCTTTATTAGTTATTTTTATTTAACCATACAGACAAAGCCACAGGCTAAATGTAGTGATAGAATAAAATAGTAATTCAGTTATGTCAGTCTAATTCCCACTAAACTCGTTCCAACGACTAAATGTCATATAAAATTTCATTACATATTGTCGCACATGTTACTAGCACATAATAATATAATTTAGAAGTTTAATTAAATTTTAGCCTTCATTATTAAGATATATTATTTATTAAAAAAGATTACTTTTAACTTTTTTTATGTTGAATAGTACATGAAAATTGAAGAATACATCACGCGGTCGCGTCGCTGTACCAAAATGCACTTGCGGTTAAAGTTATCTATATTTTTTATATGACAAAACTATTACAAACATATAATTATAGTTAATTTCATACAATGAGTACGCCCACAAACTTAAAATTGTAAACTTATATAAATCGTACTTCCCGAGTCCGACTCGCACTTGACCAGTTTTTCTTTATGGATCAGCCAAGGGAAACGAGCGTACGGGTCGGATGATCAGTGATTACCACCGCCCACGACCCTGTGTAGCATCAAAGGAGCTACAGATGCTGTTGTCGCCCTTTAAATTATGTCAATCTAACTCCCACTAAACTAGTTCAAACTACTAAGAGAACCTAGTGTTTAGGCACTCTGTTCTCCACGTATCTCTCATTTCTCAAGATATTACGTGACGGAAAGTTAAGTGACGGAATTCATGGGCGCGATTTGTGTTTCCACAGCTGGGGACTAAAAATAACGCCTTCCTCCCAGTGGGAATCGAACCCACACCTATTAAATTTACAGTCCGAACTATATAGATATACATAATACACAGCATAATGTTTCATATTACGACTTCATGTTCTATTACTATTTGACGGAACACCCTCGAGGGAAATCTACGGCCGAGGCCGAAAATTGAATTCTAAAGCAAGCTTTATCATAATGTTCATCACCTGGATACTTTTTATGTTTCTTGGAACACTCTTATGTATTTTTCTTTAGGAATAATAATCGTTTTATTTATGGGTTAGGAACACCTTTAGTTAGCATCGTTGTCTTTTGAAAGTCGATGAAATGAAAAAAAACGACAGTGAAAAGAGACATAGGTACGTATAAAATTATAAAATTTAACTTGGAAGAAAAGTAAATAGATTTTCATACTATAGTTTCCGAATACAGCGTGAGAGAGGAAAAAATGAAAAATAAAGATTTTTTTAGCTTCACCTTTTGGAAACATGGGAACCTAATGTTGTTGCGTTGAATTCCGGAACTTAACGCTGTGCTTTGCCTCTTTTACCAAAACGAGTAAATAAATAAAAATATGTAATATTTAATTCCCATGAGGGGAAATCGAACCAACACATATACAGAATAGCCGACCAGCGGGACGTTTAATAATTATTTAAATTGAAATCCAACCCATAATCAGATAATGGTTGAATGTTAATATGTACAACACAAGGTCGTCAAAATTTTTATTTTATTTCAGCATCGAGCAATGGATCAGCTCGTATCGACCGTTACAAAGTAAATACAAATGTTTACAAATTGTTAGCGAGCTTCGCCAAATAAAATGTTCTAAGCAAAGTTAAATAAATTATAGTCAATGTTTATTTCAATGTTGTTTTGGATGGTTATATTGGAAATAATATAATGATGTTTGTTATTATTGAATAATAATTATTATAATATATTATAATCAGTAGGTAAAATGGGCAAGATTTGATAGTAAAATTACTAAAATGTACGTATAATTTACATGTTGAACGTAACTTAACGTCACGCTTCGTTTTGTTAACGAAAGTAACTAATTTGTGGAAGGGGGAATCAAAGCCACAACCCCCGCATTTACAGTCAGACCCTGTATTTCTAAACCACGAAGATCTCATCGCATATCTGTGTTACAAAATGACGAAAATGAAAAAAGTAGTTTCTTAATATGAAATTATCTTTTACTCTAAAAATGACGAATTTCATAAAATTTTCTTCAAGACTTCTTTCTTTATTTTCACAAGTGTAAAATGATGAACGCTCCACATATCCCTTAACGTACTCACAACTGGTCATAAAGCAATCTGTTACAAATAAAAACACGCTATCGTAACAGCTTGCTTTGAAATATTAAAATTTAATTCGCATCCACCTACGGCCCGGTTGTCCCTGAATAATTTCAAACAAGGCACTAATTTTTTATAAACAATTTTCAACCCTACCACTTTCAGGTAGAGTTGATATTTCATGAAATTCGTTTTCCATGTCCATATGAGGCAGGAATAAATTATAACGGCGGTCAAAGGTACCCTTAAATTCTGATAATTAATCTTTTAAGTAATATATTGTGGTTAGGTGTATAGAATTGCTTGTATGGTGCCAAAATTATTTTCATTTTCATATATTTTATGAAATCTAGATTATTGTTCGAAAAGTTTAATGTTGAAAGAAAATT
>JAKRZM010000432.1:130253-170779 GCA_036379175.1 Heliconius cydno galanthus | reverse complement strand
CAAAATCCCTTCTTAGTGGATGTCCAGATTACGAAAGTAAACATCTGTCCAAATTCCACGTTTCTACGCACAGCGGTTACGGCTGTGCGTGCGTCTTACCTCAGTCAGTGAGGACAAGTCCTTTTATATATATAAATGAAAGATAACACAACACAAGCCTGACGACTGCAATGCTATTGGTAATGTACTCTATTCTCACTAGAAGAAATTAAATATTAAATATTTTCTTTTCTTTGCTCTGGCAATAAGCAATGGTCCAGAATTCAGCGAAAAGTAGAGAACAGAATTGTCTTAATGTAAACTGAGAGTCTCAACACTAAGTTTCTACGGCCCCTTTGCATTCCCTGTGTTAAGACACTCTGTTTCCTGTTAAGATCCCTCTTTCTGCCGAATAATAGAAATTTTACGTGGTGAGTGGCGTAACTCAACGCCGCGCTTTGAAATAGGTAGTAGACGAAACTAAAACGCCATAAACTGTGTAAGTAAATAAATTATTGCATTACAATTTCTTAAAAAAAACTATTTCCAGTCAATTAAGCAATATATTAATTTCCTATTTAGCTTATCTGCACTAAGCAATTCAAATAATAAAGTAAAACGCCGAATGTCCTCTGAGAAATATCTTTAAGAGCCACAGGCTTTAGAATAAAAATGTATAGATTTTTCAAGGCCAATTTGACAACAATTATTATATTTAATCATAGAAATTGAATATTTATTGTACTATAAAAACATAAAAGAATATAATAATATTGTTTTTATGCTTATTAAAAAGAGCCAGAAGATGGAGTAAAATGCAGTATTTGTATCTTATAGCCAGATAAAAACAAATGTTTTTTTCAGTTTCACGCTGTATCCTGCTAAAATTAGGTAAACAGAGGGAACCTTGTGTTAAGACACTTCGTAACCCACTTTCCGACGTTTTCTGGAAATATTGCGTGTTGAATGGCTGGACTACCTCTACCTCTACCTCTACCTCTACTTCTATCGGAGCAAAGAAATACATATTTCATGCTTCCGTATTTATTCAATTTCATATATATTTCTTATATATTTATGAGGCCTGTCGTGGCAGAGAGGCACAAATCGACTGATTGTAGGTTCGATCCCCACTCGAGGAAAGGAAATATTAATTTAAATTTATATTTTCATTTCTTCGCTCTGATGTCGAGGCAAAGCGCAGCTTTGAGTTCCGCCACTCAACACGCAATGCCTCCAGAATTCGGCGGAAAGTAGAGAACGGAGTGTCTTAACACTAGGTTCCCTCTGTTTACCCTGCTGTGTGCCGAACACAGCATGAAGTTGATTCGATATATATTTAATATTTATATATCGTGCTAAATATCTTCCAGTTTTAAGAGACAGCATGTTTTATTATGTTTACTAAAACATAAACTTAATTAATTCTAGATAGCATCTGAGTCATTTAGAATTTTATGTTTAACAGCTTTGTAAGCACATTTTGTTATTTTATGGTGTTTTTTTATTATTTTTGTTAATTTATTGACGCAAACGTAGCGAAGTTGTGTAGGGCCAGTGTCTTATTATATACACGATGGTAGTCGGTTCGATTTTCATTTGGAGGATTTTTTTTTTTAGCTTTGGTAACAGAACAAATCGCGGCGTTAAGATCACCCACTTAATGTCTTGAAAATTGGGCAGTGCGTGAGAAACAAAGTGTCTTAATAAATTCCCTCTGCTTACCACGCTATACGCGGGATACAGCGTGAAGCTTCAGGATGTTTTATTTTTTTATAGCTATAAAAAAATTAATTACTGACAAGCGCTACTTTGAGTCATCATGAAGCTTTTCGAAAAACCTTTATTATCACTTAAATTGAAACTCGAAGTGTATAATTTTAAAAACAAAGCCTATAATAATGTACACTGTCATTTGTATATACGAACACACAACCGCAATGTTATATTTAAATTCTGGCATAAGGTATAAGAGAAAGCGAGTTCAGTAATTTTTTTTTTGAAAAATAATATTGAAGATAATATGAAAAAGCTGGAGATTGGAATATTTCATTTTTTTTTGCTTCACTGTATCCCGCACACAGCAAGATAGGCAGAGGGAACCTAGTGTTAACCCTTAGCTGGAGCCGAGAGTCAGAAATAACCCCAGCAGAGTTGCAAGGTATAATAATAAAACTATTTTCCATTTCTTTTTGTTTTATATAGAGTTATACGTTGCCAAAAATAGCGACTCCAGCTAAGGGTTCGGACACTTCCGTTCCTCACTTTCCGCTGAATTCTGGGAGTATTGCGTGTTGATTAGCATAATATTATTTTTTTTATTTCCTCGAATGCAAATTGAACACACAACTTGTAGCGTTTACAATCGCACGCTTCTATTTGTACATTTATACATCTACATTCTATTTATACAACTTTTACAACTGATATCCAAAAACATATCTATCTATATATATAAAAGGACTTGTCCTCACTGACTGAGGTAAGACGCGCGCACAGCCGTAACCGCTGATGGTAGAAACATGAAATTTGGACAGATGTTTACTTTCGTAATCTGGACATCCACTAAGAAAAGATTTTGAAAAGTTTTAACTCTAAAGGGGTGAAATAGGGGTTCAAAATTTGTATGGAAAAAAATTGAAATCGGCACCGATTTTTATAACATTTTAAATTTAGATTTTTAAAAGTATTTAATTGAATACGTGTTTCATCGTTTTCTAGAATTCTCCCCCTAAGGGTGCAAATAAGGGGTTGAAAGTTTGTATNCGAACGCTCGTTTGCCTTGTCCTTTTTCCATAAAAAAAAAATATATATTTTTTTTATTTACTCGAATGCGAATTGAACACACAACCTGTAGCCTTTACAATCGCTTCTCATCTACGCTATGACTGACCCCATTCTATTAATACATTTCTTTTACAAGTGACATCCAAAAACATATCTATAAAATATATTTGGAAAATAGATTGTCTTAATATTAAGTTCTTTACAGTTACACCGCTACACGTGAAGGTAATAAATGAAATTAAATATCAAAATATTCAGAAAACAACATTTTTATATTTTCTAAAAAGAATATTACAAAATTACTATTCAACCGTTGAGTTACATAAAAATGTCAGTAGCCCTTTTAGTCAGGTCAGTAATTTTATTACTCTTTATTAATTATTGATTACATTTACTTATATAAATTAACGCTAAAAATAAAATATAAGATTTTTTCAATAATAAATAGCTAAAAAGCTTCATCTTTTGAACTGAACGGTTAAACAAATAAACACGTCACTGGCTCTGACAAATTAACCGCCCTATTATCAAATAGCCTTTTATAATCACCTTTTATAAATGCATGAGATTTTTGATATATATACACTGGTGTCTTGCTCGTGGCTTCGTCCGCATCATTTACATACATTTCAATTTCTTTTCTCTTATCACCCTCTTTCCATATAGCAGGATTGGGAATAGGAGGGAATTTAGTTTGTCCATTCTTCATTTTCTAAGAAAATTATAAGACATTCCATCTTGAGAACTGAAATTTAAAATAACCTAACCGATATTACATTTACACTCAAGAAGGGACAGCGTTTGTGCCACGAGAGCATCTTATAATATTGACTTCTCTTTTAATATGCTTATATTATGCGTGTAATAATAATCCTTTCTTCCTTCCTTAACAATTCTGCCTATTAGTGAAAAAAGAGTACATTATGAAAATATGATATGAACTCAGTGCTTTTTAAGTTCAAGCAGAGCAAGGAAATGAAAATTTATTCCCCTGAGTGACAATCGAATGGACAGCCGTCGCGTTTACAATTAAATGCTGTGCCTCTATGCCACGACGCCCTCTTTTCAATATTAATCAACCGTAAAAACTTTTAATAATCATCTTTTAATAAAGAATTTAACCATAAAAATCCATATTGGTTGTAATTTAATGTACCTACACATTAGCACGGTATAACGAGACCGGTAAACAAACATTATTAGTTCACGTGAATCAAATTGAGCGCGGTTAAACGCATTGATTAGATAGATGATTTCGCACTGATATACCGTATTTACACTTTTCGCTAATTTACGTTGCATTTAGGCATATGTCAAATAAAATGTTTTTATACTGGGCCATTTTTAACGAGGAATTTTACTGTTTGTTTGGCTGGACGCGCTTATCTCAGAAACTACTGGAAAGTATGTAAATACTACAGAAAAACATATGACTGAAGACTTTAATAGGGTATGGGGTCACGGTAATAGTTTTAAAGAAACTACTTGCGATATGTACTGCAAATATTCAAGTATATTATAATTGTTATTTATGACAACAATAAAATTTCTCATAATCAATATTGTCGTTAATCTAAAATGGATGCATCGAAATTGCTGATAATAAATTATTAAAATAAATGTAGGTAGATTCCTATCTAGGCGAGTCGTGGCTTAGAGGCACTAGAAACAAAAACGAACCTTATGTTTAGACTCCCAATCCCCCATTAAGATATATCCGTTTTCCACTTTCAGCCGAATTATGGAGGCATTGCGAAATTCAACGCCGCGCTTTTGCTCCGTTACCAGAGCGAGGAAATAAAAATATTGGGTAGTTATATATAATAAAGAATCGAACCCACAATCTGTTTATTCACAGTCGCACGATTGTGTCACTAGGCCACGACTGACCTCATAGTTTACTCTTCAACACTACAAAATAACGTAAAAATATTTTAATTAATTACACAAAAAAATTACAAAGGCACCAAAGACAGCGGCTAGCGTATAAAATTTTATATATTTAAAAAAATATCTTTCATCTAACATTTAGAAATGGGTTGGTAACCTTTTTCGTAAAAAATCTGGAATGGTAAGTCCTAAATAAACATCAGCAAATTATGCAGGAAAGTAATAATTAATTTATTCTATACACGCTTGTGTGTCTTGCTTTGTTTCCCTCATTTTACCAACAAATAAAAATAGAACGTCGTAGCGCAAAGGCATAAGTGTGCAACCGTAAACGTGACAGAATATTGATTCGATTCCCACTTGAGGAAATGGTATATTTAATATTTTCATCACCTTGTTCTGGTAAAGAGACAATGCATGGAGATAAGTTCCGCCACTTCATATCAGGGTCGTCAGGGAAAGGTCCTAATGGGAATGGAGTGTCTTAACATTTAGACCCCAGGCTCCCTCCGCCTATCCTGCTATTAGCGTCATAAAACGTGAAGATGAAGATACACTAGATAGATGTGGATTAGATGTGCATTATATTCAAATTACTTACATTTATTTTTTTAGTAGCATTTAGCGCGGCGTTGAGAAGAGAAAAAATTGGTGGAAAGATAAATTATAAAATACATAAACATATAATTTGTATTCAAAATAATAAACTTTTCACAAAACACTTCGCTGGGAGATTAGCTTTTTAAATTTCGGCCGAAAATGGGGAACAAAAGTACCCCCCACCCCCATCGAACCCACAACCATCACGCTTAGAGTCGCTTATGCCTCTGCGCCAGAACAGCCTCTATTGTGTATATTCAGGTATAATCAAAATGTAATCATTGAACGATGATGGCAATTAAAATTTTAAATTAGAAACGTAAAACAAGAAGCAAAACTTGTTAACATCTTACAAATCAAATATAATCATATTAAAACCACTTTTAACTGTCAAAAGTTCCAAATTGATGGAGTGGACGCCTACAGAATTCAGAATTTCTTGATAAGTGAAGATAAGATAGTGGAAGAGGTACTGAAATAATCGCGTTAAGATTTTTGATTCAAAGCACTGTATTGACATATTCAGTAATGTTTGTTTAGAGAACGTATAAAAAATTTTAACGTTGCAGGATTTGAACCTGCGCCTCTTAGACCAACTTCCATAAGGTCCAGGCTCATATTCCGGTACGTTAAAATTCTTATATATTATCTAAAGAAGGATTTTTTTATCTGAAGTATAGAATAACATTTAGGAATACTATAAAAATACATTTAAAAATGTTTGTAATAGATTCCATTTTTTTCTTTTTCTTGTCGACAACGATAACTTTGATATATATCATTGCTATCATTGTTTTTTTAACTCGCTTTTATTAAGTCGAGCTAAGTAACGAAAAAAATTACTTATAACTGCGTCTGTCTGTAAATGCGTGATAAACACGTCACGATTTTAATAATAATTATCGCTAGTACATAGTGAAGTAATCTAATTTTGTAATAAACATAAATTTGACTAAAACAATAATTCCAAAGGACCATAACTTTTAAGTTCCATGACGATTATTCATAAAATCTTTAGAAAACTTCGTTCTAACAAATCCCTTACAGTTAAGAAAGAAAAAGTGGCCGGAAAACGCACTTTTAGTCTTAATGATAAACCACTGGCCGTTTTAATTATTCTAATCCCGAAACAAAACTTGGGGCTGTCTTAGAAGTAGATTACTGTAGGTGCTTTGACAGGGATTAACATTTTTATGGAAGTAGAAATGAATAATATTTTTAAAAATTAAAATTAAATTCGCTTCACGCTTTATCCCACACACAGCATTGTAAGCAGAGGGAACCTAGTGTTAAGACACTCCGTTCCCCACTTTCCGCCGATTTATGGAGGCTTTGCCTGTTGAGTTGCGGAACTCAACGCCGCTCTTTGCCTCGATACCAGAGTGAAGAAATGAAAATAAATAAATTCATTTCCTCGAGTGGGGATCGATTTTTAATTTTATTACATTTTCATTTGTTTTTTTTTTTATTTATTTTTATTTTCATTTTCTCGATCTGATTACAAGACACAAGCGGTGTTTAGTTCCGCCATTCGTTACAGAACTTTAAGAAAATTTGGCAGCGTGTGGGGACTGTAATGTGACGTGGACTGTCGAGTCTACAATAAAAAAAAAACAAATTAATTTAAGTCATTTTATTGATAAATTAAAAAAAGCCTTCATAATGCTAAAATATTAAGAAAAAATCTTCATTTTCGCTAGAAAATGAAGTACTTTACAACCAAGAAAATATACAAATAAAATGATCAAAATAGATTTGCGTCAATTTACTTAGCACTTTAAAGGAGCACCTCTGGTGATTAGTTAACAGGATTTTTCTTAGAACGCTCCTTCTTTCATTGTCTTCTCCAGAGTCGCTGTGAGACTTGTAATTTAGTTAACCTTGTTACCACGTTCATTATAGAATTCTTTGAGAAAACCTTTTTTGAAATTGCGTAATTAAACGCTGTTAATACAAAATTGGATAATGGCAAATAATATTTGCCACATTCGGGATACATCGTGAAGGTGATAAAAAAACATAAAAATACCGAGTACTCTTATTTTCCCTTACATTTTTAACTAATTGCTAGAGTTGCTGAAAATCAAACAAGTTATGGTCGGCTGTCAGTACAGCTTATCCTGTCCCTTGATCCCAGCTTAGCTTGTGTTCGGTCTGGCTCTGGTTCAGCAAACACGTCGCTTGGGGATATCGTACACTTGAAATAAATGCTTCACGTGATTTGCTGATAGCGCTTTAGTGAGAAATATTTTTGGTTTTTTAAGATTTTTTAAGTTCGTAATAGTTTAAGTTTAGTAGTGTTTGTATGTTTTTTTTTGTGTATATATATTTTACATAACACTTATAGCAAGGTAGGCAGAGAGAATAGTGTTAAAACCCTCTGTTTTATCTTAAGAGACACTACAATATGTGTACGATATTGAGTGGCATAACTCAATGCCTAATTTATATTTATTCTTGAAGTCTTTTTTCCAAACTGGATTGAGTTCCACCATCCAATATGGCTTCTTCTTAGATAAAGAACCTAGTTATTTATTTCTAAATTTACTAAATAGTTATTCTATTAGTTATAATTATTTCATCACAGCAATGTTATGTTTAAAGCGCCGTTAAATTCCGCCACTCAACATGGCAATTGCCCCCAGAATTTCTGCAGAAAGTTAGTAACGCAAGTGTAAGGCACATTAGGTTCCCAGGTTCCCTCTGCCTAACCTGTAATCTCCGAGATACTACGTAAAGCTAAATAAAACAATATGCTTATTTCCGTGGTATAATTGAAATTAGTCCAATAATATAATTTGGGCAATTACATCTGATTGAATATATACTATATATATGTAATATGAAATAGCTAAAGCTTTGTTCAAGTAATTGACTTGATCGGAGCTAGTTCAAGTGTAATATTAGGTTACCTATACGTACTGTACTGCCATACTGCACGTCTGTGTACTTACGAGTATGTCACAAGCTTACAAAAGTACCTTCAGTTTACGGCTAGTCGTGGCGTAGCGGTAAACGCTACAGGTTGAGGTTCGATTAAAACTTGAAATGAAATGTTTAAGTAATTAATTTTTTCGCTTTGATAACGAGGCAAAGTATAGCGTTGAGTTTTGGCAGTCAACACGCAATGCCTCCGAAATTCGGCAGAAAGTGGGAAACAGGCCGGGTGTTAATGGGGAGAGTGTCCTTACACTAGCTTCTCCGGTATAAAAAAAGTAAATATTTAGTTTACAAATTGAATTGTGTTTTCGAAATGGTTCAAAACTAGAATGATTTAAAATTAAATAAAATAATGCTACAATATTCCAACTCTACTATCAACTAATTTGATGTTAAGCTGCACACGTTAAAAGGACTTTCCAGTAGCAGAGAACCAATTAATGATCAGTGATGCAATGTGTTTGCCTCGATACTCCTCAAATACCTCCATCATTTATATATGTATGTTTAATATCATTCCTAATTAGTTGGTGCAATAGATATTGTCTGACTGCAATTGCTATGGAGGATCCTGAAAATATTTAATTTCCTCGATTGGGAATCGCGTTCAAAGCCACACGTTTGTCCACGACTAGCCTCAACTACTCTACTCAACTATATAATATACTCGTAAAATTTAAACTTAAATTCTTTGACGAAGAATTTTTAACCAAAATGCCAGTTCCAGTGGCCTCCAGTAATATGGGACCTCGATTCGACCCTCGTCATACAGCCTTATGTCACTCGCAGATTCTAAAGCTTTTTATTCCGCGGTCTTGATGAATGCCGAACATTGTTAGCTCGTTTCTAGATTTATTGAGTTAAAATTTAACAGTTACTGTGTAGTGGAAAAATATTTATGAAATGTGGGTGGTTTACCAGCTCGTTGAGAAAAATAATTTATAATTATATGTAGATATAAAACCGATTTGAACAATCATAACCTAGGCGAGACAACAAGTTGTATTTACTTCGAAAGAAAGCAAACAATATTCTTTATAAAAAAATTAATTAACATAAAAAACACCATTTTTCTAATTCATTTGGAAAGCGCCAAAAGCTACGGTGTTCGCATGATTTCTTTCTCGATTGACAAAGTTGCACGATTCAATTCAGATGGTGGTATCGTATATCGTAGATCATCGTAGTAGGTTTTATCAGCTTAGTAATGTTAAATAACAGACAGACAACAAAATCATTGCACCTTGTTTCTCTGCATTATATTAATTATCAATTTATATTTATTGTTCATCGGTGGATCATCAATTATCGATAATTAATAATATTTTATGAAATAATGATTGTCAATGATCACTTAATGGTCAAAAACTAATAATTCATAATCTATAATCGATTATAGTTATGGGTTTATGGGTAATGGATTACAGATAACGGATAACAGGTTACAGATAACGTATTAAACATTACTGATTTTGTTTTTAGATTAAGGATGGTAATGATACTGGGTGTTGAATGGTGGATCTCAACGATTTGCTTTCGCCTCGTTACAAGAGCGAGGAAAATGAACAATTATCCTTGTATGCTATAGCACTATTACTCTAAGACAAATTAAGAACCTATTTAATGGTGCTTTAAAACAAAAACGTGCTTATGACATAGTTAATAATAAAATTATATGATATTTACTACAAGAACATAAAAATAATATTATTTTATAATCTTTTTTGTTTTGGATAATCAATCGGTGTTCGATTATCCAAAATCTCAAGAGAGTAAAAGTAGGTTTGTTTTGTAATTGATTTACTTAAAATAAAAAAATAATAATTAACAAACAGTCACAAATCGATTATGTTACTAACATTCATTTGATNTATAATATACTCGTAAAATTTAAACTTAAATTCTTTGACGAAGAATTTTTAACCAAAATGCCAGTTCCAGTGGCCTCCAGTAATATGGGACCTCGATTCGACCCTCGTCATACAGCCTTATGTCACTCGCAGATTCTAAAGCTTTTTATTCCGCGGTCTTGATGAATGCCGAACATTGTTAGCTCTTTTCTAGATTTATTGAGTTAAAATTTAACAGTTACTGTGTAGTGGGAAAATATTTATGAAATATGGCTTACCACCTCGTTGAGAAAAATAATTTATAATTATATGTAGATATAGTACTGATTTTAAAAATCATAACCTAGGCTATTATTTACTTCGCAAGGAAGCAAACAATATTCCTTATAAAAAAATAATTAACACAAAAAACACAATTTTTCTTATTCATCTAGCCAAAGCGCCAAAACGTCACAAACTTAAATACTATCCACACCACCTGGATACGTGGCACTCCACTACTGTGCGGTTTCGTAGAAATTTCCTTCCACGCGCCACCGAACTGTGGAATGGCCTACCCGCGGCAGTGTTTCCAGGTCGGTACGATATGGGTACCTTCAAAAAACGCGTCTATCTCCACCTCAAAGGCCGGCAACGCACCTGCAGCTCCTCCGGTGCTGCACGGGGTCGTGGGCGGCGGTGATCATCATCAGGTGACCCGAACGCTCGTTTGCCTTGTCCTTTTTCCATAAAAAAAAAAGCTACGGTGTTTACATGATTTCTTTCTCGATTGACAAAATTGCACGGTTCAATCCAGATGGTGATATCGTATATCGTAGATCATCGTTGTAGGTTTTATCAGCTTAGTAATGTTAAATAACAGACAGACAAGAAAATCATTACGCTTTGTTTCTCCGCATTATATTAATTATCAATTTATATTTATTGTTCATCGATGGATCATCGATTATCGATAATTAATAATATTTTATGAAATAATGATTATCAATGATCAATTAATAGTTCATAATCGATAATAAATTTTAAATAATGGTCTATGGATGGATTACAGATTACGGATTTAAATTAAAGATTACTGGGTTTTGAATGGTGGATCGCAACGGTGTTCTTTTGTCTCGTTACAAGAGGAAGCGAGGAAAATGAAGATATTAAATATTTCATAGTCAGACAGCAATCAAACTCACAACTTCACGCTTGTGCCCCTGCACCTCGATAGGCCCTAAAATATTTTTTTTACCTTGGTGCGCTATTGCACTATAATTTTAAGACAAATTCAGAACCTACTTATTAGCAGTTTCAAAAATATGCGTGCTTATGGCATAGTTAATAATAAAATTATATGATATTTACTACAAGAACATAAAAATAATATTATTTTATAAATAGTCAATAATCCATTATCAATCAGTGATCGATTATCCAAAATCTCAAGAGAGTAAAAGTAGGTTTGTTTTGTAATTGATTTACTTAAAATAAAAAAGTAATAATTAACAAACAGTCACAAATCGATTATGTTACTAACATTCATTTAATAGTTTCCTAATTCAACAAAAGACATACTAGTATCTGTGATGTATTAAATCTGGATCTAAGTAAAAGTCGCCTTAATTGGAGCTAAAGTATTAAACTTATGCCTTTATCAGTACGTAACGTTATCAGGACATTTGGGAGAAGTTTCCTTCTAACTGTGAAACAAAGTTCACTTTGTATGACTGAGTTCATTACGACTGATTTTATTACCTACAGATAAAATGTGACTTAGAGACATCATATTGATTACTCTTGTTAAGCTATTGTGAGGTCAAAATAACAAACATTTTAGTAGAATTCATTTAATCCTTTTCCCTAACTTATTGCTTGAAATCTGTAATAAATTAGGTTTATGAGACAATTGAATGTGACTTTTCATTCACATAAGCAGCATATGCAGAGATAACCTACTCGTAGTTTCAGGATATTTTATTTTCCCTTTTTTGTCGAAAAACATGTGATTGTATTTATTTTCCTGAGTGAGAATCGAACTCAAAACCATAAATATTTTTAATTGGCTTGAATTTATAAAATAATTTTACTTAAAATGCCGTGATATAACCAAGTTGGTATAGCAAACATCCACTAGCACTATACAAACAAACGAAACGATAAACAACGAAAACTCATTTTTCTCTGAAAAGCGACAAAGCACGATTCCACTTAAGTTTATTCATCAGATAATCCCTTATTATTATCAACGCGAATCCAAAAGCAATCTGAATCACGTACAACAAAAATTAACTGGGCATCGTATTTAACTCGGCGCTCATCACCGCTTCGTATCTACGACCCTCAGTAAACAAGTTCTGTTAATGAAGATTCGACATTGGTTATTATGGTACAAGTGACAAGATAGTAACGACGAGTCACGAGTTGATTTTTAGACATTTAAACGGAAACTCTTCAACAGGATTAATCCCGAATATTTAGTATTAAACATTTGTTTCTGTTTTCAAAACCTGGTGGTTCTAACTGTAGTAGTCCGTGGTTATGGATAGATCTCGAGGTCGAGTCGTTAAGTTGTCATAATCATTGTATCAAATTGCTGCTAACAATTTCTTTGGGGCCTACTGCCCAAATGTGCAAAGGATGTGCAATGGCGAAAATCTGGAAAGATGAGTTGGAGACTAAACTTTTAGAAGTGAGTCTCAGGTGACAAAAAATATTCTATGTTTACGAGTATATTAGAATGTTTTTGTATTTCAATAGTCTTGCATATTTAAAGAGCTATTATGTCCGTCACTATTCTTAACAAATTTATTATGATGGGGTGAAGTTATTATGGCGCAATCGGATAAGACCGGGGTAAATAACATACATTAGTTAAAAATCGCTAAAGCCTATCAATGAAACTAAACAAAAAGCAGCTATTTAATTTTACACTCGAGCTTTTTACTCTTAATGGTGGAGACCATTTTGCGTGAGGCACGCGTAAAAATTACAAGTAAAAAACCAGGTAAATCTGTTATACTTACTTTTATCCTATCTACTGGGAACAAAGGAGTGATTTTAATCCTATTTTATGACTTAACATAATCAACTGGAATCAACTTTTATGACATTTTTTTACGTGACATAGAAATTTGCAAAGCGTCTCTACCTCACGCTAACGTCACGTTCAAAATCTGTTTACCTTTTTTTTTGCTTCACGCTATATCAAGGTCGGCAGGAGGAACCTGGGAACCTAGTGTTAGGAACGACGGCCTTCTACATAATTTTATATTAACAGTGAACATTTTCTGTCTTGCCGAAATTAAAATTATTAATAAGCAAAGTCACCGACAAAATAATTTGTATATTTAAATTAAATCGATATCAATTTATTTCAAGCAAACACCATTTCCCGCTGTCTCGATAGATTAATATAATTTGAAGAGCAATATTTTCGCATATAAATTTCATTTTGCTTCCAACTGCGGTTTTACCCGCGTGTTCGAAAGGAATTAACTAAGAGTTGTGCATGCTATCATATGCTCTCAAGTTCTTCTATTTTGCTAAATTTGTCGTTGTTTAATAACAACGACAAATAACGGCTAACGGCTAAATAATAACGGCTTAATAGCCGTTGAAGCCGTCGTGTCACAGGGCCAAGCGTGCGACTGTATACACAACGTTTATAGGTTCGATTCTCAGTCGCGTAAGGTAAACTCGAGGTAAATAAAGCACAACGTTTAGTTCTGCCACTTAACACGCAATCTCTTCGGAATTTGGCGAAATTAGGGAAGGAGGTCCTTAATGGGAGCGATATAACACTAGGTTCCCAGAGTCCATCTCCCTAAACTGCTATATGCAATAAATTACAAAAAAATATATTTCATTCCCTCGATTTGGAATCGAACCCACGACCACAGCGCTCACCATCTCAACGCCAAGTTATTGATAAAAGACCATAACTTGAATATTTCCAGGACACTCAATAAATCTACCGGCTACAATCAGGAATGGACGCGTCACGACCATAAAAAAGTAATTAATTTGAATAAAATCGGGGGGAAAAATAACTTCAGCTTTGACTGTAATAGCCGACATTTGAAATTCTGTCGTTATCGTCACAATATAATGACTTCTTAATATCAGCTTGGCACCGACGCTTTGTCATTTTTGTATGTTTTGTATAAATTTGCATTTGATTTGGTCTGCGTCCGCCTGTAAGACGGTTGTAGATTCGATTCTTGTTTAAGGAAATGCCCCTGGAGACAGTCATTTATTTCCATTTTCTCATTTGAAAAGACAAGAGGACTTGTACACAGTAAGAAGACTATCGAGTTTCTATACATTATTAAAATTTTGATATTCCCACTCTCTCAATTTAAAATATTTTCATATTCTCGCTTTGGTAACTAGGCAAGGTGCGGCGTTAAGTTCCGCCACTCAATACGCAAAACTTCGAGATTTCATAGGAAAGTGGGCAACGGAAGTGTTTTATTGGAAACTGAGCATCTTAACACTAGGTACTCTCTTCCTACCTTGCAATGTATGGGATATAGCTGATGCAGAAAAACTATATCAAATATTTTATTATAAAAGCACTTCCTTCGTCCGTCTACAAAAACACAGGATGATGTCACCTCAAGATTTACGACTCTCGATTTCTTTGTATGATCTCATTATATCGTTTCTTACTTGAAATGGCAACATCTGCTAGGGTTTTTGCTAATTTCGATCTAATTTTAGCTTTATTTATGCTATGAGGCCGTGGTGTTCCTTATGTTTGTTCCCTCTCGGGTGAATAATTATATTTCTTTTGTTAGTAGCACGCTGTAGCCCGTATATAGCAGGGTAATCGGTAGGAACCCAGTGTTAAAATATTCCGTTCCTGACGCATAGCCTAATTTACGAGAACGTGTTGAGTGATGGAAGTTATTGAGAGTGATAGGCATTCTCCATGGATTTTATCGAAATTAATATTATACTAGTTAAATCTTAAGAAATAAGAAAATGGTACATTAGCACTAGTTGGTGATATTACCATATTGATAGATAGTTTTCGTTCACAAATAAAAACTGTTAAAAATAAGACCGATGCGGCATCAAAATCAACAGCATGGTTGTTTAGAATGGTATAACAACTCCGTGGAATGATTAAAAACAAAACGCGGTGTTGAGTTCCTGCGCTCAAGCTTCATAATGGAAGTAGTAGGAGAACGTAACTACACCACTAGTATAAAAAAGTTTTCAACAAAATTTAACCAAATCTTAGCAGTTAAAGTTTAAAAGCCATACAGAAGCATAATATTTTGAAAATAACTCTTTAACTATGAGTACTTAGCAAAAATTCCGGTATATTTTTTTAAAGAGCCGCCTAACGATACCTTACGTTCATACAAGCCTCTATTATAAGTTCTTATTTTCTCTAATGAAGAGGTCCTATCTAAAAATTTTTATAAATATGAAATTTTTATTTTGCATGAAAAAAAATTAAAATAATTTAAAAAAATATATATTGTAAATTGTGATTTCGTTTACAAGATTTAATTTAATTTTTTCAAGTATGTCATTAGGCTTTGAAGTCGTTTGAAGCGAGGAATGTGTAATATGAGACTTTTGTGGCATAATTGACATTTAGCTCTATGAATGTGATTATAGATTCAAATTTTGTTAAGTATAAATTATATATATAATACCTGTACGCGACAGGTTGTGGGTTTGACTCCCACTCGAGGAAATTAAATATTCAATATTTTCATTTCCTCTTTTTGTAACGAGGCCAACCGCGGCGTTGAGTTCCTGCACTCAACACGTAATGCCTTCAGAATTTGACAGAAGTAGGCAGACATCTCCTTCTCTTTAGAGTCGGTTAAAAATTAAATTTTAAAAGGCATATCCATATTAACATACTTAACTCTTTGACGGGCGATTCTTAGTAATAATATAACAAGACGATTTGCGGCATCTACGTATATGTAGGTAGGCACGTCTATTTGAAAGCAAATATCTAACTCTATAAATAGTTAAGTGTGGAATATCATGCGGTGTAAAGGGTTCAAAGAAGGTTATCTATTTGAAATATAGTGTTTAGACCTGGGTTTGTTTGGTAAAATTTTAAAATTAAGCATACGTACATAATAAACTCGGTTAAAAATAAAATCTTATCTAGTCGCGGAACTCTACGCCGCGTATTTAATAAATAATGATGAGAGTTAATGACATGAATAGTAAAATATCACGTTACCGGAAACGAAAATTATAAAATATTAGATTTTTTAATAAAAAAGTTATTAGCAGACCAGTTTTCAAAATATTTTGTGGTATATTTCGTAACTACGAGTATATCTGCGGTATATCTATTATTTTTTTTATTCCTTAATTTGTCACTTCACTAAAATTTCCTTATACTAAAGTACTAAAGAATTTAAAGTTATCTGAAATAATATACAATATCAACATATTATATATATAAAATATCTATATAAATGACCACTGAGTAGATAGTCTGTTTGTTTGTACTCTTTGTAAACGATATCTTTGGAGCCGAGCAGCTGCGCGAAACCTTTTTGCTCTTCACTGAAGGATTATTTAGGGAAGATATCTCGCTATTCCTTTTACCATTCTTGTTTTCAACCTCGACTTGACTATTAGATATTTTAGCTGATGGGATATTTTTGTTTTTTTTTAAATGCATTTAATGCGTTTTGGGGGGAAATATAAAATATTAAGACATAGTAATTAAACTTTTAGCCAGCTTTTAAAATAAGTTTGGTGAGCTTGGTGACGGAACCTTTCTTAAACATGGCACGTAGCTTTCTCTTTAAATTACATTATGGGTTTAGACGTCATTTTTCCAATAGAAGTGATTGAAGGGGCAACTTTAAATGTATAAAATGTTTATATTACTGTCATATTAATATGCTTTTCATGTAGACGAATATTATTTTTATATCCTCCTTCCAGTCAAGACTAAGTGTGGCGTTGAATTCCGTTACTTAACGCAATGTGACCAAAATTAGGACGGAACGTGGAGAATGGAATATATTAACACTAAACTCTCTACCAACTATATATATAAGAAAGAGTCGTATATCATCAGTTATATATCTATATATTAAAAATTGTTGGTATGTTTGTCCACAAAATTTTTCGTTAACTAAATTTTATGGCAATATAATCTTTTTCTATTTAAATTAGCTATATTCCAACTGAGAGTACTAGCGAAGTAATTTATTTGTATTTATATGCAAGGTTCTCACACTATTTACAACCAAAATATATTTGACAATTGCCCCAATTCTGTTATAGGAAGTTGTATGGTCTCGTCCCCTTATTAATCTAACCGTCAGGTCGAAAGTGACAGCTTGTCTTCTAACTAGCTACGTCACTTTAACATATGTGTATAGAATATGAGATTGTAGAAGTAACATATCTATCTATCTAATATTATAAAGCTGAATTTGTTTGGTTGAACGCACTAATCTAAGGAATCACTGCTTAAAATCGTTTTTTATCTTCACGCTGTATCCCGCACATTGCAGAGTAGACAGAAGGAATCTAGTGTTGAGATCTCCGTTCTCCATTTTCCGAGAAAATATATTTCTCTCGTTGGTGTCCCTTTCCTTACTATATATCTACTAATTAAATTCATTGAAAACGTAATTTTATTTATGTCAATATTACCTACGTGTAAACGTGTTGTTAATTACGTTGCGTTGATGAAAATCAAATAAAGATGATTGTATTTAATAGAATAATAAATATATGAGATTAAATGGAAGAATGACAAAAAGAGTTTATGAANATTTTCCGAGAAAATATATTTCTCTCGTACTATATATCTACTAATGAAATTCATTGAAAACGTAATTTTATTTATGTCAATATTACCTACGTGTAAACGTGTTGTTAATTACGTTGCGTTGATGAAAATCAAATAAAGATGATTGTATTTAATAGCATAATAAATATACGAGATTGAATGAAAGAATGACAAAAAGAGTTTATGAAGCAAGAGTGAATGATAAAAGAAGCCAACGCGACTCCTTGGTTGACATACTGATACTGGAGGAAGGTCACCATAAGTACCCTCGAAGGGCATGGCCTGGCAGAAAAAGCCCAATTTTCAATAGACATAACGAAAGGGAAAAAAGGTTTGTTTATTTAAAAGTACTTGCAAAAGAAATAATATTAGTTATATAAATTTAGTAAGAGTCATACAACGTATTTTTAATAGATAATTAAGTGAAAATTAACTACATTATTAATATTTTAGTGTTCAAACGGTTAGTGAGCTTAGTCCGGATGTTTACTTCTGGCACGTGGTCGCGGGGCCAAAAATATATCGCAACGATGCGGCGAGTGAGAGCAACATGTGCAAGGTAAAGATATTTAGATCTTAAGATAATTCAATCTTAATATAAATTATTATTTATTTATTCGTTATTTTCTAGGAAAAGTTGTATAATGTCATTATAATTAGTATATTAATATTTCAACGGTTCCTAGATAAAGTATTGAAGCATTTGAACGTTTGACGTTTCCTACTCAGGGGATTGAATTATTTTATTGATCTCGCTCTCGTGTCAAGACAATATGCGGTGTTCAATTACGCAATTCAATGTCGCGACAATCAGGCGGAGAGAGGTGAATGGAGTGTTTTCTGACAGTTATTTTACCCTGCTAGACTTGGAATACATCGTGAAGCTATAGACTATCTATATAAAACAAAATACAATGTGATATCGTATCGTTTTTTCGCTACCAAAATGCAAATATAATTAAATAATCATAATAATATATTTAAGGTAAATAGAAATACTAATAGAATTATAAAGTCCATGCAAGCGAATCTGTGAGTGGAGCACTTGTATAATATATTACTGCAATTACTTTTAAATACAATTTTTCTACAATTTTTAAAGTATTGAAGCTGCAATAAAGACACTTCAATAATGAAAAATGCGGCAAAACCAAATGACCTGGCTCGCTCTAGTAAGTTTGTGTTTTTTTAATGAACAGATTCTATACCACAAATGAAACCTTGTTTTGATTGATCGAAGTATTTATATAAATATTTCTTTATTTATGAGAATAGAAGCTAACCTTTATAGTATTTTAATCTTTTCTAAAGAAAGTAATGAGGGCGTTTTAGCTCAGGGGCACAAACATATTATTGTAAACGCAAAGGTTGTGGGTTCGACTCCCGATCAGAGTGAAATATTTAATACTTTCATTGTCTCGCGTTAGTAAAGAAAAGAATGCATATACGTTTTTTTCATTTCCTCGCCACTTAAAAAGTAAAATCTCGAAAATACGCGGTGTTTGAGGAACTGAGCGTCTTAACACTAAGTTCAATAAGCCAACTCATTTATATACGGGAAACAGGAAAAAATCTTGTATATTATATGTAACATATACATTATATACAAATCTTTACTAGCTCTTAGCTAAATTAAATACATAAAAGCTCTTATACTTAAAGCTTAATGATGGCATTACAGTCATTAACCAAATTGACTGGGGCACTACATTAAAATCTATGTTAATTTGTGGTCGGAGCTTTGTAAACATTAGAGGCCACAAATGTTTTGTTATTTTAACGGAACATTAACAATTTACAATGGGAAATGAATATTATTAAAAAATATTACCGGTCAAGTACGAATCGGATTTTACTACCCAGGTTTTCGTACCGTTTCCATGACTGTAGGTCACGTTTACACTATAATTATAAGTTTGACCCAAATTTATTAACTTGTATCAGTTTTGTCTACATCGCGGCGTTTATTTCCGCCAAACACGTAATATTCATAAAATGAAAAAACTGCGCAAAATTTTATATTAATACTAGTTTTTCACATAAGAAACGCGCAAAAAAGCGATAAAAGCGAAGATAAAAGAAAAAAGAATCTAAGAACATTTAAATTTTTTTCACACTACACTCCCCTCTGGCGCGCATTCCGTAGTATTTTGGTATTTGACTCGAGCAGGGACAGATTGGGCACGTTTCAGTAGTGCGCGAGCGCACCGCGTTATTGATCGTGAAGTTATAACAAAAATAACAATAATTAATAATAAATAATAAAATAACAATAACAATATAAAAAAATATTCTAAAAGTATAAAAAAAAACATTTATTAGGTAAATTTATACACAGTGTTTGAGGGTTGCTCCGATTGTCCGATTCACGCGCGTGACCGTATACGAGTTTAATGAAAAAACAGTGATTGTATACGAAATTGGATTTTTAGATACCGTTATTGATATTTGGTTAGCGTATTGGGTGTTTGTTTGTTTTGAAAATTCATATACAGTATCAAAATTCATATGAAGAATAGAGTTGATAATATTATTTTTTTGGTTTAAATCCTCAAATATGTCACCTACATACATTTGTACATTGGCATTAGAGAACCGATTTCTGTATAAAAATAGTTTAAAACAATAAAAAAAACAGAACTAACAACCCATTTTATCAGTTCAAAAGTGACTCAGTGTAATAAAAGCAGAGTACCAATCCTATAAACGTGAAGTATTTTAAGACGACCAGAGCGATGTATACACAAAATGGCTGAAACTATTATAAGTAACAATTTGTTTATTTATATTGCCGTCTCGCTCTTAATCCCGATGGCGGATGAGGGATTGGCGAAGATATACGAAGATCCCCGAAGCTTTACGAAGGATCAAAAACGTTTGACAAGGGAGTATCATTTAAGGCAGGGTGCTTTGCGAGGGTTGATTGTGAAGCCGGGGAAGAATTATGATTTGCAGCAGGTTGAAATGTTTTTGGGTATACCGTATGCTGCTCCGCCTGTGGGGACGTTGAGGTTTATGCCACCTGGTTAGTTTCACTTCACATATATGAACTTAAGTGTTAATATTGGTTTCTAAGCTTCACGTAGACAAGGATAGGCAGAGAGAACTTTTGTTTTGTTTGTATAATACATAATACGTATAAATAAATATTTCTCGCTTATTATTTGCTTATAAATAAATTCCTTCCGTCAGCATTTAACTAATACTAGTCGTTGGTTTGATTCGCATTCAAGGGAATGATTTTATTCAAGTAATTTTTATTTCTCCGCCCTGGTCAGGCAAAACACTACGTTGAGTTAAGCTACTCAACAGTCAACACGCAATGTCATGACAATGATGAAAACCGAAAAAAAAAAGCGGAGAAAAGAGAGTTTATTGAGCGATATTTTCTTCTATTCTCTTTGTCTATCCAAAAACTGAAGATTATAAATAAAATTAATTCCCTTAAGTAAAATTAGAAATTATAGTCATAAAATCTAGTCACATTTGAATATAACAACAATAATTGAAGATTCTCATTAAGTCTATTACAAAGTTTTCTTTTTTTCTTTTCATTTCAACAATCCGAGCTCCACAATGAGAAATAAAATTATAAATGACTTTCATTTTTCTACTTTTATACAATATTATGTTAGTGTAGTTTCAGTTGCTCCACAATTCTAATGCTATTTTATTAAATGTTAAGGTTTTTTGTGGGGACATTTAATTTTTTACTCTGTTGCCATTTTGTATCTGTATTGAAGTTGAATATAGATACAAATGGATAAAGCTGACGCAGCATCGTATCTCAGCGTCTGGATGTAAACGCGATAGATGTGGGTTCAATCCTCATTTGGGAGAATTAGACAAATTATGTTTACTTTTCCGCTCTGGTAAACAAAGCACAGCGTTAAGTTCTGCCACTCAAAACGCAATGCTTCTTCCTATCCTACTATTCGGGAGAAAAGCAACTTTTTTGCTTTCCTTGTATCAAATTGAATAATTTATTATTTTCGCATAAAGCGAGTTGTTTAATTATAATTTTAACTGTTATCTCTGCCAAACCTAAAGTATTTTAAGTTCAAATTTCCAACGAATGGAACCCATCAAAATATATTTTTATATACATTAAGTCTGAAAAAACAAAAACTTTTCCCAAAACAACCTGTAATTTCGCGCATTTGGGGAAGTCCGAAAATTTTTAACGAATTCTAAATAATATGCTCCTCTGAATAACGTCACTTGAATTCTCTTTGTACACCGAAACAAAGCCCCACTAAGGGTACTTATTAAGGAGCTTCAAAGAATGACATGAAACAACGTTGCACAAATGTCTCGATTTACGTAATTATGTAATTAGGTAAATATAATATACGTTTTATTTAGTTTTAAGGTATATTTAGCATTTAGTAAATACTGTGACCGCAAAAACCGTGGATTACTTCGATATTTATATAATGTAATAGAGCCTATAGCGATCCTAGAAAAATGGACTATCAACAACAAAAAGATTCTTTCAATTTGGACCAATAGTTCCTAAGATTAGTGCGTTCAACCAAACTAACTCTTTAGTTTTGTAATATTAGTATGAAAAGTATAGAATTATAGATAATAAAAATATAGCCTAATATATATATATATATATATATATATATATTTTCCCTTTCAGTCAGTGCGCCTCCCTGGCCCGGCACTAAGATGGCAACACACTTCGCACCAGTATGTTCACAATCCTTGCCCGTCATAAAGAAAGGAAATCCACCTTCTATGGGAAGACAGCACTATTTGGGTAGATTAACACCATTTCTGAAACAAGAATCAGAAGACTGCTTATATTTAAATATATATGTTCCATATCGAGGTAAGCTATTAAACTGTATTGATATATACCTATATTTTTTACAGCGGGGTAGGCAAAGAGAACCTAGTGTTAAGACACTCCTTTTCTCCCTTTTCGTCAGATTTTCGAGATACTTTGTGTTAAATACCGAAACTCTAAGGAGCGAGGAAAATCAAAGTCAAATAATAAACTGAAAACAGTTTATTCTCCCAAGTGGGAATTGACATAGCAACGGCCGTGTCAGGTGATGAGCCACTGTGCCACGACGTGTTCCTTTATATTCCATAAATATATAAAGAAATATTTAATTTTAATATAATTAGTATACGTCAATTGGGAAATGAACCTGTATACCACAATTTAAGCACATATCACGCAAAGCTTTTCTAATACAATAAACTGAACAGTTTATGAGCTATTAACATATAAACAAACAAACGCAAGCCTAGCGAAAGCTAAATATCACGCTGCTTTGTAAACACTTCTCTACGTTAGTGTAAACACTTCTATTAAACAAAATGAAGTGTTGTTAACTACATACGAGTATATCTGACAATTTACCATCCGTCGGAGGCGGTAGTGAGTTCGATTTGCACTTAAGAGTACAAATTATTTTTATTTAATCGCTCTGGTAATAAAACATAGAACGGCGTTGAGATCTACCAGTCAACACATTGCATGTCTCGAATTTTCGGTAAACTAAACTAAGTCTCTGCTTTATTTAGCGCGAAGCTGAAAAACGTTCGTAACGCCAGAACCAAAGAACAAACAAAGATAAAAAAACCTGGGCTGGGGCATATCAAATTTACTGATTAAACATTTTATTCTTCTCGTTTTGCCTGGAAGGTACTTTTTTGGTCGACCACTTCTGTTTTGACATAACATATATAAAACTTCCAGAAAATTATGAAAGAATTAAACTATATCAACTGCTAATCTTCTATAACACCTACCTACTTGTTTTACAGTATGTATTCGATAACTGTTTTGTTAAGACATATATTTACTGCATTAAAATTCTAAGTAATTTAGAGTGAAGTAAAACTTGAAACGCATTCAATGCCTCCAAAATCAACGTTGCCTCGTCAACAGAGCGAGAAAATGAAAAATATTAAATATTTCATTCTCCATAGAGGAAATCGAACCTACAAATGCCATGCTTAGAGCCGCACACTTGTGCCCCTGCGTCACGATGGTCCCAAAAAAATAGGCACTAAAGTGAAATGTTCCACGAAATACTTAAAACGGGGTCAGTTCCATTCATTTCATTCATTTACTCAACACTATTTCAAGATTTTAGGTAAGCTAGTGCTGACGTTGATTGACACGGCGTTTACATTCTAAACTAAAATTTTAAACTTTATTTTAACTAAAATTCTACATTTTGTTCCTAGGTACCTAGAGATCAGAATTTTCCTTCTAATTTTAGGAGTTTTTGGGATCCTTTTGATTCTATCATGATTTCCTTATTATCCAGTATAATTGTATTTTTAATAGCAGATGATGATGATAAGGGTTCCCTTTTAATAGCCTTTTCAGGTACGGAACCCTAAAAATGACGTAAGTAATATTCTTTTCCTCGTCCTTTCCTGTCATTCCTACAATTTATTGACAGCATAATTACTGAAGTTTGAGATTCGTCTCAACCGTAAAAAAACAATCAAACTTTAAGTAACATCCATTAAAGAAACGCCAAGTTCCTTTGAAATTTCCAATTTTTTTTTCTCATTTTATTTGGAGTAAAAATCGATAGTTAAGTGCTGAAATGTGTTTTGTTCAAATTTGTATATGACTTATACTTACTTACAATTTGATACAGATACAGATTCCATTGTTATGTTAACATCAATTCAATCTTTTAAGAGAGCCGAACACATCCGTCTTTTGAGAAAGCTTGAGCAAGAAGAGCTTGCACCTACTGAAATAAGAAAATGATACGCTTGAATTTTAAAATAATTTTCATGAACTATTCCCGGGTCGTTACATATCTCCTACTTATACTATACATGTACTATATATATACTTTTTACGTATATTTTGCACAATATATTAAATACAAATGAAACTAAGATAGCACTATCATAACCCAATTCAATAGTTGTATCGCATACCAAAACCTGAGAAAAGTAGTTCAAAATAAATGTATTTTTAGACTAAACTATTTGGACACTCTGTGGACGGAAGTTCTGAAAATAGTATAGGAATGAGTTCAAGCGATTGAGGCGCCATTGTTTTAGATTTTCATACATATGTTTGTTAAAAGTATGATAGTAATTTCAAAGATAACTATTTAAAAATAGAGATATATATATTTATGAGGCCGTTTTGGCGCAGATGTTTATGTGTGTGTGATTTGGAAAGAGGCGAGAGGAGGACGTTAGGTTCCCTTTTTCCACCCTGCTACACTTGGGATACAGCGTAAAACTAAAAAAAGCACCAGAAATCTAAACACTATATCAACATTTCGCTGGAGCTTTAAAGATTTATACGATGCATTCTACTATTTTGAAGCCAGCCAGTTGAATGCTATACAAAGCTTGAAAATACTACCGGCCCCATTGTTCACCCCTTTTCCTTTTTCATGGGCTTTGTTTATGGGAAATTAAGCGTAATTTCCCTAGCGATTAAAAAGTTATGACGAAACAATGTATGTTTGTACGTCTGTGTACGTTGTAGGGTACGGACCTGTCTTTCAGCTGTGAAATATTGTGTTAATATAATATTTTATGGAGACACACGTAAAATAGAGGTCTTGGATTTGGTTCTCGGTTGAGGTATTTAATAGGGACATTTCCATCCTGCCCTGTACACAGCACAAAGCACAAGGTTTGTGTTTGATACAGCGTGAAGCTAAAAACAAAAACACTACTCTTAAGATAAGAAACACAAACAAACATAAAACAGTGTTCATATAAGTTTAGATTTAAGCGAAAGGAGCGAAAACAACAGCCAACTAACAGCTTTAATTAAATATACTTACAAATTTTCACTAAAAATATATAGGAAAAGCACGAAGTAAAATATGTTATCTCCACACTAAGCTTTTTGTTTGTAAGCTTTCGTATAATCGCTTTTAATTCTAGACTCAAGAACAGCTGACGTAATCGAGAAATGTCCATTACATGCAGAAAACTTAGCCCGCTGATGCAAGAATCCACTAAAACACCATAAAACGGTACTTTAAAGCGCATTTCTAGTACACACTATGTAAATTTTACGAGGTCGTAAGAAAATTTTGTATATAAACACTTGTTTTGTACGAAATTTTATGTATTTTCGTGTGGTTTTCGATTGCGCGGCGATGAGTTACACTATTCAACGCGTGATATATCGAAAATTCGAGAAATTCGGGAACGGAGTGTTTTAACACTTCCCTTGCGTACCGTACTATGCGGGACAAAGGTGAATATGCTATTTTTCAATTTGAGATAAGTGTTGGTACGTTCACGCCTCAATAACATCGAGTAAGTAATGTCACAGCCCTATTCCCCAATAAGACGTGGGACCGCACAATCCCAATTAGTTTTGCTTTCAATCCCTATTAGGTACTATCGGATTGCGGTTTCATTCGATTATGACGGTGAATGAATATGAAATCGATTTGTTACTCGGTAAAAGCTAGATCGTCGAAAAGATAGTCATACTTTGACTATTAAATTGTGCCATTTGTTTTTTTAAACTGGATTCACGCTTTTTCCCGCAGAGTAGGGAAAAACTGGTGTTGAAATACTACGATGACCAGTTTTCACTCAATTATCCAAATTATTTCATCTTAATTATTTTGAAAATAATTATTTTGCGGAGTGCACAACAATCGTCTTTCATAGTTAGTTGTCACATTGCGTCAAAATGGTTTTTGTGTTGTCTGAAGTTAAAAAATCAAATAAAATCAGCTTCACACTAAATCACTCATACAGCAGGGTAGGCAAAGGGAACATGGAAGTAAGACACTGCGTTCCCCACTTACCGCCGAATTCTATAGAGCTTGAGTGTTGTGTTACCGTAACGAGAAAAACCTAAAAAATATATACCTGGTTTGTTGATAGACATTGTAAGTTAGGTAGTTTATTTTTTTTAATTACAATGATTTCTTTTTCTTATCACATAATTTCTGTTATGGCGCCATCTGTAAGAAACTATAGTAATTACGTTCAGTTGAAATACAGAACGTAAACAAAATTAAAATTGATGAAGTTCTTTTTTATTATGCATAGATGGCAGTGTTATTAAATTTTACTTTAACACTAGGGACTCACTCGCGTCTTCACCTGCTTGAACTACACGATTGTTCATCTATTAAACTGAATTAATTTTGTGGTTTCTTCATTTTTGCAGTGCATTACTATCGTTATAAATGTAGAGAACAGCGAGAAATTTAAAAAAACATTTGATACGTTATTGTTTAATAATATATACCCAATAGATGGCGCTGCTCACTACGAAAGTAATAAAAACTTATTATGTTTCGTAATTTACGACAGTTACAAAGTTTTCGATATTAAAAAAGTGTTTTGATCACATTTTTATCACTTTTTTGAATATTAAAAGGGATATTTATTACTCATGTTTCTTATATTTGTATACCGTAATTTATGGGAATATAAGAGTAAAAAAAAGTGAGGCTGCTGTGCATCAGTTGATTTTAAATGCAATGGTTGCGAGTTCGATTTCTAAGTGGCGTTGTGTTCCGCCGCTCAACATGCAATATCTTGAAAATTTATTGCAGAGGTAATTGGAGAACCTCTCCTTCCTTCTTTATGCACAAGGAATACAGTTGAGCGTGAAGTTTTATTTAAATATATTGTTATCTATTATTACAGAACAAAAGTCCAAAAAGTTTCCAGTACTAGTCTTCATACACGGAGATTCCTTTGTGTGGAGCTCCGGGAACCCTTACGATGGCAGAATCTTGGCGTCCTATGGAAATATAATGGTTATAACTGTCAACTTCAGATTGGGAATTTTAGGTGAGTTGCAGTGAGAGAAAAAAGAAAGAATAGAGTAGGGTAGAGTTAAAATATACCATATTAATTATATTAACAGCACCAACACATGTACTTAATCTTAGCAATTTTTAAATAGTACTTTTTATATATTAATAAAAATATTTAAACACTTAAAGTTATAAGACAAAATACATAAAATATGAATCTTCTTTGAGCAAACCTTGTTCAATATGATGAACTAAAGCATCGCTTCAGGGCAAAAATGAACATTTTAAGTTTAAGTTAACGTTTTTCTGGTCTTCTATAAAAAAATATAATCTTATAATCTTTCCTTTGTTAATTTTTATCTTTTATGTATGACTTTTTTAAATTAATTAATTTGTGGTCACTCATGGTACGACGATATACGCGTCAGATTTTAGGTTCATTTCCATTCGGCAGGTTGAATTATTTTCATCTCATTGCTTTGGTAATAGTCTTATTAAAGCGCAACGTTGTGCTCCGATTCCCGATAGGCTAACAGAATTCAGTGTCCAAACACTACGTCCTTCACTTTCTGCAATCGTGACAATATGTGCCTTATGGCCAATGTCACATTTTTCCAAAAAACTGATATTTCTCGTATTTTATATTACATAAACTTCCAAAAATTTTCAGGTTTCATGAAACCCAGTATCACAGAGCATGTCTACGGAAACAATGGTCTGCTGGACCAGTTGGCTGCTCTGCAGTGGATAAAGGATAACATTGAGGATTTGAACGGCGATCCCACGTCTGTTACATTGATGGGACACGGCACGGGGGCGGCGTGTGTCAACTATTTAATGCTGTCACCTATATCTAATGGTAAGAGGAGGTAGCAAGTTTGATTAGGAATTACGAAAAATGTATAGAACTAGTGGACCCGGACGCGGCTACGCCTGCTTGAACTATAAGAATATTTTCGCGTCGGTCATACTGTGCCGCCCGTAGACTAAGTCATTTCGAATCAGTGCCATCTCCTTAATTATTTATTAGTATGTTATACAGTAAACTATAATTTCAATCTAGACAAAATGCTAAAAGTGATTATAATGTTTATTTTCATAAGGATGAATATCAAAATGTCGCGGTAACGGTTGCGTAGCGCCGACGCGACGGTTGTTATTAACATGGCAAAATAAATTGCATGTCAAATTAGAAAAAAGTATTTTAATTTATTAGTATATATGTGTAATGTAATCTTATATAGCCTATAGCACTTCTGAAGAATGCAGCTTTCATACAAAACAAAAACAAAATAAATCGGACCAGTAGATCCAGAGATCTTAGCGTTCAAACAAACAAACAAACAAACAAACAAACAAACAAACTCTTCCGCTTTATTATATTAGTATAGATAGATTAATCATTCATGAAGAATATTCTTGATTTTCTTTAGCTTATCATATGTACAATGAACCACCGAGGCGCAATGAGACGACGTTTAACTATAAACGCGATAATAGGCAAGGGAACCCAGTGTAAGACATTTCGTTCCTCACGCACCGCCCTATCGAGACATTGCGTTGACTATTACCGTCATGTTATAGTTATGATTTAGTCAGTGAAAGTAGAACCCACTATCACCGTTTATATCGTTCATACAAGCAGCTACAACTTTTACCTTAGGCTAGAAGTTAATTACGAGTATAACTAAGTAAAACAAAAACGAAACATCTCCTCAAAAACCGTAAAAAAGGCAAAAACATTTATATTATTCAAGAAAGTTGTCTTTTCAAGCCTAAATTCCGCCATAAAAGAACGTTAACAGAGAACAAAAGGAGCCTCCCATTATCATCTCACGTTTTTTTTTTGTTAGATTGTTACTTGATTTCCTCTAATTAAAACGGTAGTAGCTTTATAACAAATACTCTCAATCTTGTAGAATTCATCAATACTAAATAAAAAACTTCTAGCTTTTATTTTAGTTTTTTCGCTTATTTAGAGACAAGCTTGTTGCAGACGAGAGTAGTCGGCGCAGCGACACAAGCGTGTGACTATAAACGTGACAGTGTTTGTAGATTCGATTCAATAAATGAAAATATGTAATAATTCTCAAGTAGGAACGGAACCCATTAATTGTCTGGTAATTGCTTTTACAGTTGGAAGCTGTCTGAAGCTGAAGGCCTCAATAATTTATCCTTTAAAAATTATCTCCACTTTGAGAGCCACTGGTTTAATTTTTTAAATTTAATATTTTTTTTATTTAAAGAAAACAGCTAACGAAAGTAAACAAGGCTTTGACTAATGATGCTTTATTTACAAAAGATAAATTTGGTAGCAAATTTGGCGCATCTGACCCATTGAATTGAGTATAATTAATGTAGAAAACACTGTGCACGATGTTTTGTTCGTTTTCCATCGTTGTTTATAAAAATACTCTGGAAAATCCTAATTAAATGGTGTATGTGGGGTTGTCGTGGCTGAGTAGTGGGTTTAATACCCACATGGGGTCATGATAACATGGAATTTATTTTCATTTCTCCTCTCTGGCTTCCGAGGGACGCGAGTTTGAATCCCACTACCTATGATTTTTCCAGCTTTCTAAATATTTATCTTATTTAGTGTGTATTTACAAACAATGGTGCCCAGTCGTGGCACAGGGTCGATCAGGGTCGGTCGGTAAGCGCGATAGGATGTGTGTTTAAATATTTCATATCCTCGATTGGGAATCGCCCTCGAGAAAATGAAATATTTAAAAATATTAATTGTCAAGAAAAAGCGTGGCGTTGAGTGTCGCCAGTCAATCCGCAATGCTTCCAGAATGATGGTGTGCGGCGGCGGAAAGTAGGAAACGGAAATGTTTTCCAGGTTCCCTTTGCAAACCCTCCCTATGCGAAAGAACTGAAATTGGACGCAAATAGTGAAACTAAAAAATATAAAATATATATAAAAAAGTCATTAATATTTTTAAGGTTTATTTCACCGGGCAATCCTAATGTCCGGGTCAGCGCTCTCCGACGCCGCCATCACCAAGGACCCGACGCAGTACACCTTGCAAGTGGCGCAGAGCCTCGGGTGTAACTTGAACTCTAGGAACATGATGACTTGCTTACAGAATAAACCGTAAGTTGATAAAAAAATTAATATTATTTTTTTAGCGTCATGCTGTATTCCGCACACAGCAGGGTAGGTAGAGGGAACATAGTGCTAAGACACTCCGTTGCGCATTTTCCGCCTAATTCTATAAGCATTGCGTGTTAAGTGGCGGCACTTAACGCCGCGCCTTGCTTCGATTCCAGAGCAAACCACACACAGTCACACTCTGTGCCCCAGCGCCAGCGACTTGCCTCGGAATTAATCTTTGTTGCTGTTATTAAAAACTCATTTCCACTTTTCATTGAATTTTAATTCGATGTTATAAAAATAATTTAAATAAAATCTAACATAAAAATAAGTAACTTATATTTTTTTAGACTTTCTGAAATAAAAAAAGTGCAAATATTGTCGCGTGAATTTGAAACACCTCTCGGCCCGGTGGTGGCGGGGTCGTTCATACCAAACGAACCAGAGAAGACTATGGAATCATTCCCAAATTTACTAAGCAAGTAAGATTTTTTTTTATTTTGATTGGTTTTATAGATAGTGAACCTTATGCTCACTATTTCTAGCACTTTCTATTAAAATTACATGAAACGTTGAAATACAGAACTCAACGCCGTTTCTCAACTTTGTTTGACTATTATGACTTTGATTTCGGACCTGCAATGATTGTTTGCATTATATATATTTTTTTTAGCTTCATATCCTGCACACAACAGGGTAGGCAGAGGGAAACTAGTATTGAGACACCCCCGTTCCCCACTTGCTTGCCAACTTCTGGAGGCATTGCGTGTTGAGTGGCAGAACTCAACGCCGCGCTTTACCTCGAGACCAAGGCAAAAAATGGAAATATATAAATCTCCTCCAGTGGGAATCGAACCTGCACCACGATTTTCCTTTACTTATTTTGATTTTCCTATACTTTCCAATTTATATTTTCCAGATATCAGATACTAAGTGGCGTGACAGAATTAGAAAGCTATCACGATTTTGGCGTCATAGAGTTAGACCATGGCATTTTGGAAAACCAACGAGATGAATTTATAACTAAATTCGCTAAAGTTGTTTTCGAAGGAGCTGAAAAAATTGCATTAAAGGAGATTTTGAAACAGTAAGATTTTTAAAATTTTAAAGTGTTATTCCACACTAAGAATAAAAAAAAAACATATAAAGATTTAAATGAAGTGGGATTCGAAACCGCATTTCTTGGAAACCCTCCAAGCATTCTCATCATTAACTTATATAGGTTCTCATCAAGCTATGTCAAAATTCTTATGCGCTTGTTAGATCTTATTTATATTGTTAGCATCTTTATAGGAAGACAACTTCCCAGTGTCCGATTTCAGTTATTTTCATTGACATCACACTTCAGTTCTGATGACAATAAATTTACTTATAATCAGCGCACATTTTGTGACTAACCACCACTGGTTGTGGGTTCAATTCCCATTCAAGGAAATAAATCAATCATTCAAATACACATTTGTAAGATTAGGACATCCCAATCTTACGATATAGGCATTAGGTAACGGTAACGGTAGATTCACCTGTTAATCATTAATGGTTGAAACTGGGCTTAATACAAGAGTGAAACGATTTATATCCAGATATTCTCCATCAAAACTGGATCCTCAACGTTGGAATGTTGAAACGAACCGTGAAGTAATATTGAACCTGTTCAGCGACGCCCGGACGCTGGCCCCGATGATAAGCTTCGCTAATTACCAATCTAAAGCTAATAGACAATCCTACTTCTATGTATTTGGTCATAACTCTGTTAGTACGGAATACGCTGCGGTGAGTTAATTATACTATGATGATATATTTGAGATTTATTCAATAAGTGCGTTCAAATAAACAAGTAAAAAATTAAAAGAACGTATATTTCAATAAAAACTTATACAAAATATAAGTAACTTTATATAAAATAGATATAAGTCACAGCCCGCATTCAGTTGAAATGACTCGCTACATTGAACTACAAAGGCATGTCCGCGTTTGTGATTCAAAGATTAAAATTTATCTCGACATTTTGAGATTCTGGGCTCGTTTGTGTCACTTTGCAATACAGCGCGGATGAAATTTTTAGAGGATTAACATATTATTTAAATTAAAATTTAAATGATTGAGACAGTCGTGGCTAAGCTGACATAACTAACCTAATAATTACAGCTAAACAAAAGCGTCCACGGCGAGGAAATGCCCTACGTACTTGGTATTCCATTAGGGGGGGCCAATTCCCACTTTCATTCGGAGTACACGCAACAGGAAAAGCTACTTAGCGAAGTCGTTATGCGACTCTGGACGAATTTTGTGAAGAATGGGTGAGAATTACAATCTGTTTTGAGATCATGTACTTATATGTTGTTCATATTTTGGTGCAACAATGACTTAATTTTACTTTATAAAGTACTTATTACAGGAGACGCAATCAAATATTAATAAATTGTAAATAGTCTTTCTATATTGATAAACCAAATGTGCAATTATTTCATTAAAACAAACGAATGAGTGATATTATTTTTTTCAGTTAGGTTTAATTAAAACACTTCCGTTCCCCACTTCTTAGAGACGAGTGTCCCCATACTTTAACAAAATCGAGTATTTAAACTGACTGATGTGGCTCACATCTCATCATATGAATGTCACATTCATCAAAATCAAAGTGCACATTCCGTTATGACATTTTCATCTCTATAGAAAGATTTATTCGCTACTCGATTATAATAATAAAAAAATATCACTATTAATTACAAAGGCCATCTTGGCACAAGGGCGAAAAATGGCGAAAATTGTGAAACGGAGTGTCTCAACACGAGATTCCCTCTTTCTAAGCTGCTATATGCGGTATACAGCGTGAAGATATGTAAAAAAATATTTTAAAGTTCAATTTCATTAAGTTTCTTATAAAATATTTCAATATATCTTATTTATATTACAGATCTCCAAACACTCAGAGCGTAAACGAATACTTTACTCTCGATAAGACGCAATGGAACCAATACAACGTGGAATGGCCGGAATATAATGTCGCCCATCAGCCTTATTTGAGAATAGGTAAGCATAAAATTGTCCAGCAGTGGACGAGGACAGGCTGATGATGATGATGATGATGATGAAGCATAAAATTATGATCCTTTACATAAAGAATTTTTAAGATATATAATCACTATTTTGTGATATACTCGTATACGAAGAGAAGACGAAACCAACATCACACTTTAATTTACTTGAACTCACAACGATCGCGTTTACTGTTAGACGCTGTATCACTGCACCGCGATGGTCTCATCCTAACATTTTTTAAATTTTAATTTAATATAAGAAAATATATATTTCAGATTTACCACCATCCATAAATAGCCTATACAGATCGAATTACACAAACTTTTGGATTGAGACCTTGCCTAGCAAAATGAAGGGATTTGTTGTTGATCCATTATATCAATTCACACCCACACTGGCGCCTTCGACTTCAAAACCTAAGTCTAGTAATAGGATGCCTGGTAAGTAAAGTTAAAATTAATTATGTTTTTAGAACACTTAAATTAAAAATAATAATAATACTTTTCATATAAGCTTATAATAAAAAAATGTTGACTTTCAACATTGACGTATCAAAATTAAATTAAAATAAATCATGGTAGGCAGAGGGAACCTAGTTCAGACACTCCATTCCCCACTTTCCGCCGAATTCTGGAGGCATTGCGTGTTGAGTGGCGGCACNCTAATAATTACAGCTAAACAAAAGCGTCCACGGCGAGGAAATGCCCTACGTACTTGGTATTCCATTAGGGGGGGCCAATTCCCACTTTCATTCGGAGTACACGCAACAGGAAAAGCTACTTAGCGAAGTCGTTATGCGACTCTGGACGAATTTTGTGAAGAATGGGTGAGAATTACAATCTGTTTTGAGATCATGTACTTATATGTTGTTCATATTTTGGTGCAACAATGACCTAATTTTACTTTTTAAAGCACCTATTACAGGAGACGTAATTAAAGTTTGTAAATAGTCTTTCTACATTGATAAATCAAATGTGCAATTATTTTTTTAGTTAGGTTCCATTAAGACACTTCCGTTCCCCATATTTGCGAATGGAAGAAACGGGGAGCAGAAGTGTCTTAGAGAAATCGGAATATTTTAACACTAGGTCTCCATACTTTAACAAAATCTAGTATTTAAACTGACTGATGTGGCTCACTTCTCATCATATGAATGTCACATTCATCAAAATCAAAGTGCACATACCGTTATTACGTTTTCATCTCTATAGAAAGATTTATTCGCTACTCGATTATAATAATAAGAAAATATCACTATTAATTACAAAGGCCATCTTGGTGCAAGGGCGAAAATTGTGAAACGAAGTGTCTCAACACGAGATTCCCTCTTTCTAAGCTGCTATATGCGGTATACAGCGTGAAGATATATAAAAAAATATTTTAAAGTTTAATTTCATTAAGTTTCTTATAAAATATTTTAATATATCTTATTTATATTTCAGATCTCCAAACACTCAAAGCGTAAACGAATACTTTACTCTCGATAAGGCGCAATGGAACCAATACAACGTGGAATGGCCGGAATATAATGTCGCCCATCAGCCTTATTTGAGAATAGGTAAGCATAAAATTATGATCCTTTACACAAAGAATGTTAAAAATATATAGTCACTATTTTTTAAAAGTGATATACTCGTATACTAAGAGAAAACGAAACTCACAACGATCGCGTTTACTGTTAGACGCTGTATCACTGCACCACGATGGTCTCATCCTAACATTTTTTAAATTTTAATTTAATATAAGAAAATATATATTCCAGATTTACCACCATCCATAAATAGCCTATACAGATCGAATTACACAAACTTTTGGATTGAGACTTTGCCTAACAAAATGAAGGGATTTGTTGTTGATCCATTATATCAATTCACACCCACATTGGCGCCTTCCACTTCAAAACCTAAATCTAGTAATAGGATGCCTGGTAAGTAAAGTTAAAATTGATTATGGTTTTAGAACACTTCAATTTAAAAAATAATAATAATACTTTTGATATAAGCTTATAATAAGAAAAACGACTTTCAACATTGTCGTATCAAAATTAAATTAAAATAAATCAGGGTAGGCAGAGGGAACCTAGTGTTAAGACACTCCATTCCCCACTTTCCGCCGAATTCTGGAGGCATTGTGTGTTGAGTGGCGGCACACAAAGCCGTGCTTTGCCTCGATACCAGAGCGAAGAAATGGAAATATAAATTTTAAAAATATTTCATTTCCTCGAGTAGGGATCGGACTCACAACCTGTCAATTTTACAGTCACACTTTGAGCCCTTGCAATACAATTTATTTCATATCTCTATCAAGACAACACGTAGTGTTGAGTTCCACCAATCTACATTATACATACTATTATTTTGATTGTACAACATATATGTATGTTTAATGTAATTTACTTTTTTAATATGCAATAAAACAATTTACAGACCCAGTCCGCAAAATATATGCACCGCCGGCATACACACCTACACAATACGGCTCCTCATACGGAAAACTACGACCATATTCACAACCCGAGCCCAGATATGATAGGGAATCGATATATCGAGAAATTCAATCGATAAAAACACCAACAAGGCATAATCCTAGTTTAATAGAAAAACCACATATTGTACACACAGACGTACGAACAACTACCATTAAACCAAATAGTGGTATGCCTGTTAAAACATCCAGCGCTACTGTTTCACTTATAGTCACTCTTAGTATACTATTTTTAGCCATAAATGTTGGTATTTGCGGAATAGTATATTATAAGAAGAAAAAATCTAGAAATGAAAGAGAATTTTCTACTGATCACTCTCGTGCTGAAATCGGTGAAGTTGATGTAATAGGTCAAAAAAGTTCAAAAGATGACAAAAGTGCCTTAAAATCATTTAAAAATGGTTGTAGTGTAATTAAGACTATGAGTATAAGTAAAATGAAAAATAATAGTAAGAAAATTAAGAAAAAAGAGTGTAAAACACCAAAGTCGGACGATTCTGGTGGATTTAGAGAACGGTTTCAATTACGGAGACATTTATCGACAAGTACTTTAGATGCGCATACTAAAGTTAGAGATTGGATAGCAAATGAAGTTATGCATCGTTGCTCTCCAAGCATTTTAAAGACATCTAATACAGATTTAAGCGAAAAACATATTAGTCCGAAGCCTTTTACACGTTCTGAAGAATTATTGGCGGATAGACGTGGGAAGGCGACAATAAAAGTCGATGAATCATTATGCCCACAAAACCTTTTGGCTAAAACTTCGAAAAATAAAACATCAGAGAAAACGACATCAACATCAGCATTGGATTCTCATTCGTCGTTAGTGAGTGATCGACGCACTAACAAGTCCAATGAGTCTATGAAAAGTAAATCAGACAGTCTTAAATCTAAGAAAGTATCTGTCGCTATAGACGCTACACCCGCTGCAAGAACGAATTCTATATTAAAACAGGAGCCGATAGAATTTTCTAAATCTTTCGAATATAATGAACAAAAACATTCCAATATTAATAATCAGTTGCAAAGATCTAAAACTGATGGTGCTATAATAAATGAAAATTCCATAAATAAATTAGAAGAAAATAAAATATATACTAACGAAATTACTCTAGCTTTAGGAAACAATAATGGTATAAAAATATCTCATAAGCATTCTACGTCTGATCCGGTAACAGATGTTAATTATGAATTATTAAAAGAGAGACTTCGTGAAGCCGAAATAGACATACTTCCACCTGTGACATTCAGAAATGAAATAAATGTGACATCTCGAGATAGTGATCCTAGTCAACCTCTAACCGCTGAGGAGGCTTTACTAACAATAAAAAGACGAAATTTTCCAAAAGTTCTACCAGATTTGCCAAAATCCCAAAAAAGATTATCGTTACAGCCCAATTTCCAAAGCTTCCGTGGTGTTGAAAGTCATATTGATAGAATGAGAGTGCCACCACAGCCCCCACCGCGTACAACAACTTTAGAAAGAAGACTTGCTTATAAAAACTCCAAACCACTTTCCTCGTTTGATGTTTCAAATATCAAAAAGATCAATGAAAGAGAGCGAATGAACAGAAACTATGAGAACATCGATACTTTATCACCGAGCACGGATGTAAATAGAACTTGTAATAAGTCTTACGAATCTGTAATAATGCCTCATAATAGAGAGTATCCAAAAGTTATAATAGCGTCTAGTGACACACCATATACTCCCGAACCAACTATAATAATAAAACCTTCACCAAGTCAAGTGGAAATACCGAGTAATGTACCTAGAGTAAGGTTACCTGATGATTTTCATTCACATACAACTGGATCCGTGACATCTTTTTCATCTTTTTGTTCAGACGATGATATTGATGATGAAATTGATGACGAAGTTGATGATGATTTTCTAAATGATCTCGCTGAAGATAAATTAATACAAGAGTTAGTTGGAGGTGTAGAATCTCCGACAGAAATGGACGTTTTAGATTCTAAAGGACCTGAGACAGTATATGAAAAGAAAGTTGAAATTGTACCTGTGAAGTTAAACACAGTACAAGTTTCACCAAAAAGTACAGAAGATTATGTTTGTATATCAAATCTGTTATTACCAGATTTGAGTGCTTTAGAACAAACTGCCCAAATTAAACCTAATTTTAGTTTAAACAAGTTGAAGAATAGAAGTGAAAGTATTAATAGTCCACCAGAAAAGGCTGTAAAGCTTAAACCAAAGAAGTCTATAAAACCAACTATTTTAAGTAGATCTATAAAAGGCGGTAGTGGTGGAAGTTTTAAAAGCAAAACTGATAGTAAATTGGAACATTCGAATTCTGGTTCCTCAAATGATACAGAAACGAGTACAGGTACAGTGAGAAAAGTTGTATTAAAATGAATAAGCTGAAGGAAAACTAAAATTAAAATATTATTTCCGGAAAACCTAAATTAAGTATGATATATGTAAAGTTTTTTGATATTTGTCTATAGATTTTTATAGAAAACGTTACTTAAATTGAACGTAACAAAAAAATATAGCTATTATTATTAGCATATGTGCGTTAGGATGCTTTAAAAGCATTAGTTGAGTAATTTGACGACATGACGTATTCAGTGAGATAAAACTACACCGACATAAAACTAAAATCGGAATAAACAATGTATGGGGTATGGAGTGGTGACTTAACGCCAAGTTAGGTTTTGTTATATCTGAGAAGTGTAAATAATTCTTCATCCCAAGAGGAAATCGAACCCATCTTATAACCGTCGAGCTTACACATAGCCGCTGTGCCGTTATCTCACATCGTCCTAAGATGATATTATCTGGCAACTACTTTTATTAAAACAAATTATTAGCAAATATTTTTATTTCCAAAAAAACAATTTCAAATTCAAAAACAAAATATTTCCTAATTAAATCTACTTTTGTAAGCATGTTTTGAATCGTCGAACGAACATATCGCCACGACCGGCTCGGATGGCAGTTCTGCTTCTCTCTCTCTCTGTCAGAACAGTCGGCGGGAAACTGCTTCTCAACCTGGAATTAAATAGAAGAAAAAGATGCATGTAATTTAATATAGCTACATTGTAAAAAAATAATAATTTACATATCACATATAAAATCTTATAACGAAATGATGGTGGCATTTATTGAAAGAAACTCGAGAACTATGACATTACTTAGTTTATGTAAATAAAAGCTTTAATGTAATTTTAGTTCTAGTGTTAAGACGTCGCTTGTATTTATGTTTTATGCATTGTAAAATTGACCAATATTTAGATATAAAGATTTTTCTGTATATAAATGTTTTTTTTTTATTTAATCAGTGCCCTATAGTGGAATAAAAAGTTAATATAATTTTTTTTTAATGTTTCTACATAAAATTTGTAAATATGATTAGTTGCTAAAATTTTCTACATCAGTGTCTTAAATATTTTTATTTATTACGCTTCGAATAATGAAATTATACAAAAACATTCAATTTAAAAAAAAAATACAGTCTAATTGATAACCTCCTTTTCTTACAGAAGTCGGTTAAAAAGAAGTCTGCAACACCGATTCTATAACTAAATCACAATAAGGCATTTTTTCATTTAATGTTTTCGACCAAATTAGACGCATCAACAACAATTTTAACTCAACCCCCACTACGCTATAATTTATACGAAATCAAGAGTAATAAATATAATTGAACCTATTATTTTACTTATATAAAGCATCAATAAATTCATAGCTGCCCGCCACAGTACCGCCATCGACCCTGCGACTGCCGGCTCCCAGCGTGACGACCCTCGACCGTTGCAGAGATACGACTCTTGATTACAGGTTTAGATACATTACATTTTCATTGGTTTAATTTATAAGCGATCTGGATTTTTCTTTTTTAGGCAAGTGGGAACCTGTGAGCCTTGTATTAAGTCATTCTCTTTCCATGAGGGCCTTTCCGTTCCACAGTTCCCGACGAATTTTGGAGACATTGTGTAGTGAAAGGCGAAATTTAACGCCACGCTTTGTTTCGTTATCAGAGCGAGGAAATAAATAAAAAATAAAATAAAAATAAAAATCTTTTATTATCAAGCTACATGGGCTCATAGCTGGTTAGTACACTGACTTAAGGACTATGTTAGAAAAATAAAATACAAAAGATAACAAATATAAATATAATAATACATAATAATATAATAACTTTTAAAACACATAGCTAATTTTGCACATGTAACCTAATAAATCTCCCTATTGTGGGCCCATCCACTCTATCTGCAAATACCTTCAGGATGCTGTTGGCGCTTGCCCTTATCCTTTGTATAACAGATGCCACCTTTTTGCGCATTATCGC